>VXBQ01012609.1:590083-612776 GCA_013400175.1 Phainopepla nitens
CCCCCAGCCCTCACCACCCTGCGGGAGGCCCCGCAATTAGTGAGCGACCTGATTAGCGCTGATTGCGCACACGCCGCCTGCAGCGGCGAGCGCTTGCGGTGCTGCCTGCGGTGCTGCCTGCAGTTCTGCCAGCAGTTCTGCCAGCTCTGCCCCACCACGACCCCGCACCAGTCCCACCCCAGGGCACAGTGGAGGGCACCAAGCCCGGGGGCTCTGAGCCTGGAGTGGACTGAGCCTAGAGGCTGCCTGCCTGTTCACGTGCGGCTCGGACCACCTGCAGCACCCCCTGCTCCCCAGGGAATGGCTTCCCCTTGTGCTTGTCCCCTTCGTGTGTGACATCCCCCTGTGCCTGTCATGCAGGTCCCTGATGTCTCCGAGTTATTAAAGATGGGATTTTTAAATAGCACAGAGGATGTACGAGTTTTGCGGTGTCAGCACAGGGGAGTGACAGGAGCTGCTGCTGGGATCCAGCCCAGCCCCGGCAGTGACAGTGTCCTTTAATTACAATTGATGACCTGGCATCTCCCTTCCCTAGTGCTCATCAGCTCATTGCCTCGCAGCGGGACAATGGGACCCCAGGCCCTACCCAGCCGCTCCCTGAACCCAGGCACAGCCTGCTCTGCTCCTCCAATTGCCCACGTTTTATCCAATATAAAGGAAACATTGGCAAGATGCCTTCCCAGGAGGCAGAGGCATCTCGGTGAAGTGCCCAGCGCCTGCCCATCCATGTGTACGTGGCACCGTGGTCCTGGTCATCCTGTGGCCTCCAGCAGCTGCTTCCAATGAGGGCTTGTAGAGAGATCAGCAGCTGCCAAGCACGGGGTAGTGTCTGCTGGCAGAGGAGTGAGAGAAAAGCTGCCTATGCCCGGGGCATGGCTGGGGTGGAAGCACACGAGCTGAGTGTCGGGGCTGACCGTGGATGTGCCAGCTTGCCAAGAGAAGTGTGAGAACCGCCTCTCACTGGTGGAACAGGAGGGAGCACAGCTCAGCAATTACAGCACAATTAGCTCAAACAGCAGGTTGATTGTAAATTGCAGCTCTGTGCCAGCTACAAGTACGGAGCGAATGGCTGGCGGGAGCTCTCCTGCAGCCTGGCTGTCTCTGCTCGGGTCTGAGCCAAGCAGGAGGTGTAGGGCCATGGCCCACAGCATCCCCTGTGGGGTCTCCTGGCACTTGGCCCCACAGCCTCCCTCTCAAGCTGCTGCAGACACAGGAGAGCTGGTGAGAAGCCCTGTGGCCTTGCTAGTACAGTTCCTCTATGGAGAGCTGCCAGGAGCAGCTCTGCAGAGAGGAGCTGTCGGCCCTTCTTGGGGCCACAGGGCACAAGAGCTATGCTGCCTTTCCAGAGCATCCCTTGCTCCAGAAGAGCTCCTGGGCCTCCCCTACTCCATGCTGGAGCCTGGACTGCCCCTGGCTCGGAGCCCAAATAAGCAGTGCCACCCATGGGTCCCCAAACCAGGTGTGCAGGGTGCAGCAGCCTTGCTGGAAAGTGGGTAGCTGTAACACTCCTGCATCCTGTGTGGGGAGCAGCCATAGGGGAGACCACCTCTCAGAGGGGGATCCTCAGACCTGTCCCTATGGGGCAGGGAGGGATGGCTGAGCATGGGCTCACCTTGCAGGATGACTGGCTACAGCCAAGCAGAGAGTGTGGTTGTGCTGCCAAGGGGATATGTGGCAATGAACGTGGGCACTTCTCTTGGGAATGACTGCCTCAAAGCAGCCTGTCCCCTGCACGCTCCCATCCCATGCTGTCCTGCCTGGTGTACACAGGACAGGCACAGTCAAGGAATAGGAGGGGGCCCTGGAACAGGCTGTCTCTTATGCCCAAGCAGTCATCTGTCCTGACCCTCGTGCAGACTGTAAGGTAGCCTGGCTGCTCTGGCTGGCCATGGAGACGTGGCAGGACTCCTGTGCAGCCCTAGGGAGGGACAGGCTTCTGGGGGCCCACAGTGGAGCCCCACTGGCTCAGCTGTGCTGGGAGAACCTCTGGTACAGATGCAGAGAGACTCAGTGCTGCCCATGGGGCTTGCAGCAATCCCTGTCCCCCGGGACAACACACCTCTGAGGGATGGCAGGGGGATGCTCACAGCCAGCTTTGGGGATGGCCGTGCCCTCAGCAGCCCCCATTGGCTCTGTCCCCCAGATTGTGCTGGCAGTGGGGTCAGTGCACGGGGAGCCGTGTGCTCGGTGGTGGCAGCAGACGGACACCGAGTCTGTGCCAGGGAGGGGCAGGAGGGGCCCTGTACCCCGGCTGTCCCTGTGCGTGGGCTGCCGAGGGGCCTGGGGCAGGCGGGGGGCAGCGCCTGTCAGCCTGCTGAGGCTGATGCCTTCCGTCTCTGAGTTACTGGCTCGTGTCAGGGCAGAGCTGGAAATGTCAGGGACTGCTGCAGGGTGACCGTGCAGAGTGGCAGATGGTCAATGATGGATTTGTCACTTCAGATTCAGGCAGTTTTTAAATATTCAGCAGAATCGGAGGTGACAGCTCATGGCAGCAGGCAGAATTTCTGTACGTCTCGGTAAGACCTCCTGGCCCCCTGGGAGGGGGGGCACAGCAGGACAAACCCTGGCACCTCGTGGCAGTGGCTGGGGACAGCGCAGGCTGGGACCGTGGTGTGCGTGGCCAGGGCTCCCTGTGCTCCCTGCCTGGTGACCCAGTGGAGGTGCAGGAAGGAGGCTGCTGCTGTGCTTGTTCTGTTCCAGATGCTCCCTACGAGCTGGAGCATGCAGGTAGTGCCTGTGCTGCCTGCAGCCACCCCTCTCTGTCAGCACCAGTGCACTGGACTGTCCTCAGAGCACTGGGGCCTCCCACCAGCTCCACACCAGAGCTGGCACTCCCCAGCCCTTGGGTGATGGCCATGGCAGCCACACTCTGAGGAGAGGCCCAGCAAGTGGCAGTGTGAGAGATGCTCCTGAGCCAGGAAGAACAGGGGTCTGGGCAGGCTGGCAGTGTAAGGGGTGTGTGCAGAGCCAGTGGCAGGCTCGGCTGAGCATGGAAAGTGGCTGGGCCAGCAGGGAAGAGAGATGGAGCTCAGCCCAGCCCACAGAGCCGCCCTCCAGAGAGTCATGCCTCAGACAGGGAACAGGGTGCCTGCTGGGCTGCATACAGGTGCTCTGCAGATTCCCAGTGGCAGCAGCTCTAAGGCAGGGCCAGTGCTGCAGTGCTGTGTGCAGGTCAGGGCAGACTGCTGAGAGCGATGCCTTCCACAGCTGCTGTTGTCAGCCCAGGTCCCACTGATGGTCAAGAGGAGCGGTCACTTCTCCTTGCTGGTGCTCCTTCCTGTGGCACAAGCCATTGTTCAAAAACTGCCTTGTACCTGCTCAGGGCCCCTGTGGTATGTGGAATGGACATGGCCCTGCAGAGCCAGCACAGGAAATGTCTCCTGTTGCAAGAGGTGCAGAGCCAGGATGGAGTGTGGGTCCTGGCTGACCCAAGGGACATGGAGCTTCCCCTCCCTGGGGGCAAGTGTGGCTATGGCCACTGTCGAGAGGAAGGCAGCAAGGTCATTGCAGTAATGAACACACCAGCCCTTGAGGCAGTACTGACTGCATCCCCTGTGCCTGCTGCCTCAAAGAGAGCTCTGCTTATGCCAACTGGATTGGCTTGTCTGCCCCTCTGTCACAGCTCATCAGGTGCAACCCTGGCTGCAGAGCGCTGCCAACCGCGTGCATTTGCATCAAACTTTGTTAACGGTGCTGGTCCTCCTGTACATCCACATGTGTGCACAGGTGCCTGGCTGGGGGGCATGAGCAGAGGGATGGCATGTTCCCCCTGGTCCCCCTGTGCTGCAGGCAGGTCTGGGTAATCTCCCTGCCTCCCCCCAGCCCAAGGAGTGCCCTTGCTGTACAGATTTGCAGGCTGCCCATGCAACCCACAGGGTGGGCAGCACTGAGAGGGCTGTGTCCATCAGGGCTGTCTCCCCATGCACCAGCAAGGCAAAGCACCCTGGCTTGGGAGTGAACAGGTGAAACTGAACTGGAGTGAAACTGCAGCCCCTTCCTGCCACTGTCCAGCCCTGCCAGGAGCCTGATAGGCAGGCAATGATTAATGCTGAAGTCAAACCCTTCCACCCGCTCCAACCTCAGAGTGCTCTGCAGCAGCGCTGCAGCCCCCACCAGGGCACCCCAGGAGAGTTCACAGACCACCGTGAATGTTGTGGCTCTGCAGCCCCGCCCTGCTCCACAGAGCTGACTCCTCTTCATCCCAGTGCCTGCTGTCAACAGCCTGTTCCTCTCTCCTGCACGGGCTGTGTGATCGCAGCGGCTTCCAGCAGGGCCAGTTCCCTGCAGCAGCCCAGTGCCAAATTCTTTTTCCTCCATTAGGTGCTTCTCTGATCAGCAAGCAGAAGGCAACTTGCTGGTCAGACTCTCCTGGAAAGGCTGAGCTTGGCTCTGGCTCTAGCCTGCGCTTAGAGCAATTTAATATCAGCAGCAGGAGGGGACGGGGAATTAATTTTGGTTGCTGCCACCCCTTCGGGCCACACCTACGTGTGCTGGGTAGTGCAGTGTGCTGGCTCCCCCCTTCCTCTGCTGGAACAGCTGCTTGAATTTCCTTGTCCTGCCTTCATCCCTCCTTGCATTAACTGTTTCTCAGCCATGAAACACTGACGGGCTACAGCTGGCTCTGCCCAGCAGGGTTGGCCCTTTTGCTGATGGAAAAGCACAAAGCTGCCAAGGAAAGCACAGGCCATAAATCAAGGGCAGCAGCAGTATCAGGCAGCTCTTGGCTCTGAGGGGGCCGTGCAGGGCTCATGAGCACAGCTCAGGTGCTGGTGGCCACCAGCCCCTCCGGATGACTGCCGTGGGACTCTGGGGTGCGTGCAGAGTCCAGGCTTTACAGGGCAGCCCCACACAGCAGGGGCTGTCAGGTCACATAACACAACACACTGTGTCCCCCACCCCTGAGAGACAGCACAGGATGTGTCTCAGCTCAGGTCTGGGGGTGGTGGGTCTGGGGGGCACTGCCTGAGGAGGTGGGGCTGAGCACTCGCCCTGCAGAAGGGCACACAGCTCCAGCTGGCTCTGAAGAGGTTAAATCTTTCTAATCGCTCAGTAAGACCTTCTCTAAGAATTTATCTACTTTCTGCCTTCCAAGAACATATGGATAAAATCCCCCTGAGCGGGACTTACATTTATAGCATCTATTACTGAGATCAAGGTTAATCCAGAGTAATCTAATGGGGTGAAAAGGACTTTATATAAATCTGTTTTAATCTATGGGACATGATAGCCTGACAAGGCCATCAGAACACTCCTGTGCCACTGCTGGGGCAGCGAGAGGTGCCAGAGTAGCACAGAGGATGCATGAGGGAGAGCTGCCTCGTCCAGAGCCCACCAGTCCGAGTGCAACAGGGTCAGGAGATTGGCAGGGCTGGAACATGGCTCACCGGGCCCAGAGCCAGGCCAGATGTCCTGGTGTGCAGCTGCTGCTGGTGCCTCCAGAGGAACTGAGTGGCCCTGTCCCTGTAGGGATGTTGTGCCGTAGGACAGGGGAGGCTGTAAATGCTCTAAATTAAGAGCCATCTTAATCATCACACCCTCATAGGTGTAATTGATCCACACTTAAAAAGAGGGGATCCAGCAGGGAGACACAGAAGGTGAACTTCGGTGGCTGCCAGCGCTGAGGCCGCATCCTGTGTGCTTGCCCATGCTGGTGACTGGTGGCCCCGCCAGGGCTGGTGCCTGCAGCACGTGCACAGGGCATTCCAGGTGGGCAGAGGGGAAGGAGTGCTCCTGCCAGGATGTCACACTGTGGTCCCAACTGCACCCCAGGTCTCCCAGAGCCAGGTGAGTGCCCCCACTCTGAGCTGTCTAGTGCCAAGCACTGCTCCCTCTGCCCCCTCTGCTCCCCGTCCTGCCCCCGGCAGGCTGGCTCCGGTCCGAGCCCTGCAGCTGTGCCTGCTGTCTGGGGATGTGCTGAGCCCCAGCCAGGCCTGGTGCTGAGGGCAGCCCGTGCCTGCTCTCTGCCCAGGCTGCAAGACACAGGAGCGAGTCCCACAGACACAGGAGGCCAAATAACACAGTTCTCCAGAGCACGGCGTGTCGTTTTACATCTGCTCAGATGGAGACTGAGTTATCCAGGTCCCTGAGTCCCAGACCCGCCAGAAGACAGTATCTCAGCTAAACGATGCAAAAATGATTTAATGGAGGGAACTAATCAAGGAATCCAAGAGAGACTGCTCACCAAGGGCTGATGCAAGATTCAATTAAACTGCAGCCTTTGTGGGTTCACCATTTTAATTTTCCACAAATTAGCTTAAAAAAGGTATGGAAATGAAGATATTAGAATTTTTTTAAGTCAAAAGGAAAAATCCTTTGAGGATTATATTAGCTATTTCGCTTTAACAAACATAATTTCTATACTCATTTTCTTGTTTTAATCTCAGCTGTTGAGATACTCTTTCCATTCCAGCTCCAGTGTCAGTGTGGAAGGCTGTTAACCCTTCCCAGAGCAGGTCCTACAGCCCAGCTGCTGCAGTGCCAGCCACAGTGCTGGGGCAAGGGCAGCACAATTGCACAGGAATCCCCCTTGGTCAGCTGGGCTCCAAGCTGGTGCAGCAGCACCAAAAGAAGCAAATCCAGCCCCACAGTAGCGATGGAGATGCCTCCCCAGTTCAAGGGCTCTGCTCTGTCCCTGCCTGTGCCAGGCTGGTTGGACAGAGGCTGGCTGTGAGTGATTCCAGT
The DNA here is from genome assembly GCA_013400175.1 of Phainopepla nitens. Taxonomy (NCBI): domain Eukaryota; kingdom Metazoa; phylum Chordata; class Aves; order Passeriformes; family Bombycillidae; genus Phainopepla; species Phainopepla nitens. The sequence goes on from VXBQ01012609.1 coordinate 596,765, forward strand.
GCAGACAGGGCTGTGGATGTGCCCGGGGCTGCAGCAATGCTAAGCTCCAGACACCCCACATTTTCTGTAACTTCACCTGCTTTTGCCCTCAGGCAGCTGGAGATAAACACGGAGTAACAGTGTTGTGTGTCGGCTGTGATTTGTCTTCTGCAGGAGTATGTCTCGCACTAAGGATCTCCTGTGAGTAATAACAGCTGCTGCTACAGCCCTGCCTCCGCTGGCACCTGCTGGCCTGGCATGGCTGGCCTCTTCCTGCCCTGTGTGGTGCAGCTCCAGGGCTTGGCTGGAGGCTGCTCTCCTCTCCCAGGAACGGTGCCTAGTGTCAGGGCTAGTGGCTCGTTCTCTGGGCTTTGCCTGGCCACACAGCCTGCTCCCCACCCCAAGGAACAGTGTTCCTCTTCCTGGGCTCCTCCTCATCAATGGAAAACAAGTCCCCATCAGCAGCATCACTAATTGGTGTGGGGGCTTTGCCAGGACCACAGTGGGTCTGGCTGGGCCACCCTGGCCAGGGCTGGCAGGGCCAGGCTATGGTGCCAGGCATGTACCACAGTGCNCCCCCCCCCTTGCCCCATGGCAGCTTCATCTGGCTCCTGGGTGCCCTTCAGCTTGCAGCTCCTGGAAGCACCTCCCTGTCCCCTTCCTCTGTGCCTCGAGTGGAACAGAGCTTCATTTGTCACTGTCTCTTTTAAAAGGTCCAATCTCTTCCATGGGGTCACCTGGCTGCTCTGCCAGCAGCTCCTCGTGCTGGCTCCTCTGCTGCAGCCGCCGCAGCTGCCAGTCCAGGATGCGTCATCCCTGTCCCCTTGTCCTTGGGGTCCTGAGTGGTCCCTTCTGCCCACAGAGACTCCCACTCGGAGCCCAGCCCACAAGTGGCTGCAGCACACAGCTGAGGCTCAGGGCCCATCCCCTCCCCACGGAGAGGGGCAGCAGAGCCAGGGACATGGGGCCTCTGCTGCACCACTCTCCCAGAGCAGTGGATTGTGCAGGGCTGGCTTGGTCCTGGCACAGGTCTGGCACTGGAGGCTGTGGCCAGGACCCTCCCCACCCTGCACACATTGAGCCCTGAGTGGAGCTCAATGCAGAATTAATTTGTCATATTGACACTGATCGTTTATTAGGGAGCAGAGTGGAGCCCATTCATTTGAACAGAAAACATTTCATCTTATCTCCTGCCTTTTCATGCCTCAGCTCTCACTCTTTAACCTTGGACAACGAGACATTCATAATTTCCTCACTGGCTCTATGGCTCCTCTAGATAAGAAACTTATTTTTTAATCTTTCTTTCTATTGAATTTTAAACATGTTCCATTACAAAACCTGATGCACATAACAACATGTTTCACCCAGCATTAATGTGCCCATGCTCTGCTGCAGCCTCTGCCCTGAGCTGGGCTCCTGGCCTTGCCATTCCCTGAGACTTGAGGGCCAGGGAGCAGCTGTGTTTTTCCAAAATGACTGCAGGGACTCTGACTGTGGTGCAGGGGCAGGCAGGGCCCAGGCAAGCCTCTGCTCTGGGGACAGTGTGACACTGGGGTGCTGCCTGCAGAAGGGTGCACAGGCTGGATCTGCCCACTCCAGGGATTGCAGACAGTGGGACTGCAGGGGAATGGTGCTACAAGAGGAACATGCTGTCACCACCTGATGGTTTTCAGCAATTCCCATTTGCTCTAATGTGGTCTGAGCTTGGGAAAGCATTTCTTGTTTGAGGATGGTCACTGGAAAGCCAGCATGTGCCTGGGAGCTCTTGCAGCCCCACACATGAGCCCCACTGCAGCCCCACAGCAGTGCAGAGTCTGCCCCAGCCCGGGGCCAAGAGCAGCTGCAGAGAGATTTGTCTCATTTCCAGTGCACAAAGCTACTGCCCCGACAACAAATAGCCCCACCAGGGCCCCTACAAGGAGAGGCCATGATTGCTTTCCATGTGCAGAAGAGCCACAGAGATAAGGCTTTCACCTCCAAGGCTCTGCTGAAAAATTAGGGATGGGAGGTGGGAGGGAGCAAATTGAGATAAATGAGCGTGCTGCATGGCATCCTGCCTGCAGGATGCTGAAATAAAAAATCAGTAAATAAAAAATCACCAGTCTTTATCTGGTCAGAGCCTGAATGGGCTGTGTGATAACTATAATGGATGAGCCTGCCATGAGGGCCTCTGAGAGGGACCTGCTGGCCCTCGTGCCACGTGGGAAGGCACCTGCTGGCGCTGGGGACACAGCAGTGGCACGCACAAAGAGCCAGGGCAGCAGCTCTGCGTTACACACTGAGTCCTGTCCCTCTGAGTGCACCATGCTGGCTGCTGCACCAATCCCAGGTGGCTCTGGGAAGGGCTTGGCTCCTTCCTCAGTGTGAAATGCACTTTTCCAAGTCGTCCTTCACAGTGAGAAAAAGGCAGATCAGATGCCGAATTAGCCTGCGAGAGCCGTGTTCCCGTCTCTCTTATCTAACTCACTGTAACAAGCTCTTTGCATTTATTCTACCAAATGTGCTGCAGAATTGCGTTACAGCTCATGGCTGCGAGCCATCTGTGGAGAGAAATCCAGTTATACCTTGTATAATAAGTTCCTGACAATCTTACAGAGGACTCCGGGTCATAAAAGTCTCCCAGTTTTATCGCCAGTAACAGACACGGAGAGAAATTAAGTTGTCTTATCAAATTTAGATAATATATATCCCTCTGGAGTGGAAGGTTTCTGATGGATCTTTTACAGTATTAGAACATTTAGAGGGGTGAGCAGAAATGCACAGTAGGGTTGGGAGAGCAGTGGGGTGCAAAACACCCAGGGGCACCCAGGAGCAGGAGTCCCATAGCTGCTGGGCAGAGACCAGCCCTGGGGAGCCCTTGGGAAGCAAAAGGGAGGAGAAGGCTGTTTGCAGGCAGGAGCCATGCTGAGAGGTGGGCTCTGCTCCTGCCTGGCTCACCTCGAGCGCTCTCATGCAGCTATTAATGAAAGCAATAACCTCCAGCATCCTGATATGCACACTCCTTCCCGCTGCCTCCTGCGCCAGCCACTGCGGGCAGAAGGAGCCACAGGGTGGCTGCTGAGTTCCTGGGATCTGCTGGAATCAGAAGCCAAGCCCTGCAGAGAGGCTGGACATGGGATGTCCCTGTCACATAGCCTCTGTGGCCAGTGCAGTGATGAGGGTCCCTGGTTCTGGAAGGGTCCTGCTCTGGCAGCCTGCATAGTGTTGGCCCTGTCTGGGCTCTCCTTGCAGCAGTTGGCAGGGAAAGGAGTGCTGCTCCATTCAGGCAGTAATTTTTAAGCTCCCTGGAGAAGGCTCCCTGCTGAATCCTCACTCCAGGGCTTGGCCTGTCCCTTCCCCTGGCTCAGGTGTTGAGGCTCCTGCAGCCAGGACAGGGATGCTCGCCACCTGGACTGACCTGTGGCCCCTGGCCAACCCCTCCCTCCTGTGGGACCAGCTGCCCACAGGGATGGTGCTGGTGGCGTGGGAGGGCTGGGATCCTTGGCACACCTGCTTTCTGTTCAATATTTAGTTTCTGCAGAGGCAGAGTGCAGTAGCCATGGCAATGCAGCGGGCAGGCCCAGCATCGCCGGCGTGCCGTTTATTATGAGCCGAGCAGTCTCGGGCACTGGGGATGCAGACATATGCCTCCCAAGAGAGCCCTGTGCTAATAAAAAAATGAATCCTCACTTACTGATCTCTGTATTTTTAAAGATTGGTTACTCTATCTTTTCCTTTTTCATTCATTTTTAAAAAATCTATCTTGCCATTCAGGGCAGAATTATCTGTTTAGCACCGTTGTTACTTTAATCACAATTAGCTTTCCCACTCCATTAATAAGACTCTCAATAGTGCTACATCATGGGAATGTGCCTTCACAGCCATCCTGGCAGTCTGCCAGGTCCGTGCCCAGGGTTTGTTCTCCCTGCAGCACTGGCAGCGAGTGCTCTCAGTGCCATGCTGTGCACTCATCTCCTTTGCCTCCGTGCTTCAAGGGGTGCTGAGCCCCATGGCCGAGCAGGCTCTGGGGCAGGCGGGTGCTGGCAGCACTTCCCTGGAAGGCTGAGCTGGAGCTGTTCCCGCTACTGGCAGCAGGAGCAGAGAGGCTAGGAATTAGGATTTAACCTCAAGAGTGGGTCAAGAGACTACCTCGCCTCCCCACATCTTTTCTTCAGAGCATTTGCTGAACAATGCGTGCAGAAGGCTTTTTATTTTTGAGTAGAAGCGTGTGTCTAATGAATTAGCCACGGATTGGAGCCTAACATGGGTAATTTACACTGAACATTCGCTTGCTCAGAATCATCCATCAATTTTGTGCCACATTAAAACCCACGTCCCGCCCTGGGAGTGTGTGGCTGGTGCTAAACCTCGAGACTCCCTCCCAGCACATCCCTTGGTGTAGTGTGGCCACACTGGTGCCCTCTGCAGAGAAGGGGACCGGTGTGCCACAGGCTATGGTCACATTGGCCTGGCCACTTAATGGGGAATGGGATTTGCCCAGGAGTCATTGGCACGACATGGGCAAACACAAGGACAGACATAGGTTCCCTGTCCTGCAGCCTCTGGGCACAGGGTGTCCCTGTCCCAAGGCACTGGCGTCAGCCAGAAGCCCTGCTGTGTGCTCAGTCTCCCCCAACAGCACAAACAGCTTTTCTGCTGGGAGTCGTGTCCCCTCGGCTTACGGTGTGGCATGAGCCCAAATTGGGCTCATGGGGACAGGCACCAAACCCAGGAGAGGATGCTGCACCAAAAACCACCATGGCCACAACGGGGCACCTGTAATACCAGCGGGGTGGGGGTGGGGTGGTGCCCAGGGCACAGCAGGGAGCTCACCCCTTGCTCAGGAGTACTGGGCCCCCTCCTCCCCTTGGCCTCCCCACCACTGCAGGGACCCCTCTGGGGGAGGCATTACACGAGGGAATTGCTGGCACAGGCATAATTGCTGAGCTAACTGCTGATTGTGGAGTTTGCAAACAAAAAATAGAGTGGCCTGGGTCAGTTATAATTGGTAAATATTTGTCTATATAATCAAAAGGCCTTTTAATTAACAATTTTCTTCTTGCAACTGGTTTAATTTTTTTAAGAACTTCTGCGGGAAGTCAATTAGACCCAACAGATGGTGAAGAACTTCCCAGCATCAGCACATCCTGCCATCTGCCACCTCTGGAAATGGCAGTCCCACCAAAGCCTCATGCCCCATGGCAGCCACCCCTGGGACAGGGCAGCTCTGACACTTTGCCCTCCCCGGACCACAGGCAGGTGGGAGTCTCTCAACAAGAGTCATGCACAGCCAGTGCTGGTGCAGATTCTGGGGCAAGAGGAGGGGCTGGAACTGCCTGAAGCACATGCCAGGATTTCTGGGGCTGCAGCTCTGCCCCAGGCATTTTGCCTCTTTTTTCCTCTCCCTGGGCAGCTCTTGAGCCCTGACCTAAGCAAGCAGCAGGCAAAAAGGCAGCTCTGCCATGCCACAGGCTGGCTCCTGGTAGCATCATCAGCTGGCACAGTTCAAGGTGGGCACAGCTTGCCCTGTTGACAGGCTCTGCTCCAAAGTTGGAGACCACAGCACAGTGCTCTTGCCTGCTGCTGCCCATGGAGCTGCCTGGCCCCTGGTCAGCAGGTGAACTGTCCCTGCCAGAGAAATACCTGCAGGGACACAGGACACACTCCCTCTCACATCCACCCTGCCCTCCCCGCTGTCCTCCCTTCCACCTCGGCAGGAAGAGCTCCTCTCTGCAGGTGAGCTGGCAGCACTCGCACCTGCGGCTCTCCACAATCAGGAGATTGCTGTGCACAAGAGGCAGCTGACGCATCTCTTCCTCAATCAGCTGCTCTTCAGGCCCAGCTCCGTGCCACTCGCTGTGCCACTCTCTGTGCCACTCGCTGCTGATTGCCCTTTGTCTCCTGTGCTCGGTGGCAGCGCAGAGAGCAGGGCCAGGGCGCTCCCGTGGCACTCCTGTGGTGTGGTTTTGCCCTCTACTCCCCATGAACCCACAGCTCCCAGCAGAGGAAGATGCTGGGGCTCTCCCAGTTCCAGGGGCTTGAGGGGAGCGCCGGGGATCGGCTCTCTGCAGGGTGCTGGCTTTGGCCCCACATGGATGCAGGACCCTGCTGCTCCTGCCTTCAGGAAAGTGTCCAGAGAGCCTGCAGCCAGCTGGGTCTCCACATCTGTCTGCTGATCAACCACGGAGCAGGCGGGTGGTCCTGCAGCTGGCAGGGCAGCGAGAGATGCGGGTGAGCCAAGGGCTGGTCTGGGAGCCGGGCACAGCGCCCGTGCCTCGGGGCTGGGCACAGGGCGGGAGGGGAGCATCGCTGCCCGGCCGCACCGCTGGAGCATCTCCAAAGCACCAGGGAGAAAAGCACCTAAATCTTTCCTGCCAAGCCCTCCGGAGATGTCCCCCTTTATTCACAACTTCTTTTTAATTGCCTTTTGTCAATTACAGCGAGATGGATCGGGTTCCTCGGGGAGGCAGCAATTAGCGCGGGGATGAATGCCGAGGCAACCAAGCTCCCTCTGCACGCAGCAGTGGTGATTTGTAAACCTGTCACCGAGACACCGAGCTCGGCTGCCAGCCACAGCGGCCTGACGGCAGCGGGAGCACCATCGCACCTTCCCCCGGAGCGACAGGACCTCGGCATCCGCCCCAGCCTCTGCCTGCAAAGCGCCCCGGCCGGGGAGGGCCCTCCGGCCGCTGTCCAGGCGGGGCGTGCCCCGCCGNCCAAGGCCGATGGGAGCTGCTCTGGACAGGCTGGGTGGCAGGAGCCCCTCTAGATGGGGCACCACCCCTGCCAGAAAGAATTAACACCTACAGTTTCCAGCTGGCTGTGGCCAGCCTCCTAATTAGGTGTGGTGACAATGGCAATTAGTCATCCAGGTTCCACAGTGCGGTGCCAGGGACGTGCAGGGAGCTCTGACCAGGTCACTGCTTTCCATGCTGCGACTCCAGGTGTCCTCTCCATGGCTCAGCCTGCATGGACACACTGTCTGCTGCTGCACAGCCACCACAGCTAAGTGTCCTTGAGCTCAGGATGCTCTCATTCATCCCAAATTCATCCCTCCAGGTAATCTGGTCAGTGATGGGACAACCTAGACAGGACTTGTCTTGGCTGCATCCAGAGGTTCAGACTGCCAGGGGCTTGTTCTCCCACAACACCCATCCCTTCTTGGCACTCACTGATGTCTTTCACCACCCTGGTCCCAGTTCTGCAGGGCTTTGGGGACCAAGGATGTTTGGCCATCAGCCCATTCTGGGGCTGCAGCAGCCACTGCCTGCTCTTCCCAAATTCACCCAACCCTCCCTCTCCGCTTCATGGCCTTTGTCTAATTCCCTACGCCCCTTTCCTATTTTTCTTCTTGACAGAAGCAGTAGGCTCATGCATCCAGAGACTCCACAGCCCTTTCTTGTAGCTGTGGATTAAATTTCCCAGCTCAGTGTCTGCTGGCCTCTGGCTGAGTCACTGTGCACAGGTGTCCTCCTGTCCCCAGGAGCAGCAGGCAGTCCTGGTGGTGCTGGAACCTGGGGAGAGGGTGCATGCAGGGATACAAGGTGATCCCTGACAGCTGAGCTAAACTAAGCACAGCCTCCTGGGCCATGGCTGTGCGCAGAGAAACAGGGTAAATCTTTTGTGGGCCCAGCAGTCAAACTCTGCCAAGCATCCCTCAGCTCCTGCTTCCCTCACTCCACTCTGTCCTTGACCCTGGGGAGGGTGCAGCATGTGGAGGGAGCCCAGCTGCTCTAATTAAACCATGTTTGCAAACTCCCATGGCAAGCATCACTAATTATAATTAGGGAGAGTAGATCTGCCGTTCCTGCCTCTTGGACACATGAAGCACCTGCATGCTGACCAGGCTGAGAGGGCACTGAGGGCTGGTAAATGGCACTGCTCAACCTCCCCTGGGCTGGACACATCCCCGGAACAGCCCCCATGGGGTAACAACACCACTGGAGCCCTTGGGCCAGAGTGCCAGGCCAGGGGCAGAGGCCAGGGTGCAGCTGGCAGCAAGCCCTGCGTGATGTGACTGCACCCCCCTCCCTCAGCACGCACTCTTCATGCTTGAACCATTGGCCTAACGATTTCAGGTTTTTCCCCATTTTCCTGTATTATTATTTGTCGTTGTTCCTGTTGCAGTTCAGTGACCATGAATTATTGAACGTCTGCTTGCTCAGTAACTCTTTACTTCCACCTCGGCACACTGCTGCCGTGCCGCCTGTGTGGGACGGCTGCCAGCTCCTGCCCCCGGCCCCTCCTGCTGCCGTGGGACCCCTCACCACGCCTGGCACATGGCAGGGCCCCACACGCTGCCAGGGCTGGGGGCAAGGGGCCAAACAGGCTCTGGCTCCAGCAAAGGCCCTTTCTCTGGCTCCACTACAGCAGTGCAAGGGCTGTCAGCCATGGGACCCCCGGCTGGGACATGGGATGCACTGGGATGTACTGGGGTGCACTGGGAAGGTTTGCAGTGAGTGCTCTTGGGGAGCATTCACAGGCAGGAGGGGATTTGCCCAGCACCCATCCCAGCTGTCAATCCATGGACAGGGATATGTTGGGGATCACTGTGCTTCCCTGGTGGTGGTAGCAGGACAAGGGTTGGAGCCGTGGCTGAACCATGGTGTTTGCAGGAGTGAGAAGGCTTCTGGTGGGTGACAGTGCCTGTCCAGGCCACCAAGGCACAGGGAAGGCTCAGGCAGAACCTGCTAGTGCTCCAGAGCTGCTCTGGGCAATGGTACAACCATTGGAGATGAGCAACAGAGGCTGATGTCAGAGCCCAACCCAGCCTGGGATGGGAGGACTGGGCTTTCCCAGGATGGCAGAACACGTACCCCTGTGTCATACTCAGGATGCATTTTCCAGGGACAGAGGGGAGTCCTAAGGTCTTGGAAGTGGCCCTGTGGTGGATGTGAGGACACAGGTGTGGTCTGTGCCAGTGGAAGCCAGTTCTGGCAGTGCTGGGGCAGCCGGCGTGGCTGTGGTAGGAGCTGCTGCCCTTGCAGAGCCAATGCTTTCCCTGAGCTGCTTTTGTACTTGGGGCAGAGTTGAGAAATCTCTGCTGGTATTGTGGGATTTCACAGACATGAAGGATAAAGTCTCTGAACTCCCACAGCTGCATTTTCTGAGTACTGCAACACTCCGATACCTCTGAACCACTATTAAGCACCTGGTGCTGGTTTGTCTTTGCAACTGTGTCCCCTAAATAAATCCTTTCCCCATGCTGAGCCATGCTAATGGCCTATTGTTAAATGGCCAGCCAGTGCACTGTAAGCTGAAGTCATTATTTTTTCCACTCATCACTAGGAAAAAAATCTCTCTCCAGCATCAGTCTTGTAGGATAAGACTTGTAGGATAAGACTTCCAGTCTTGTAGGACTGGAAGCTGCAAGCCCCTGTGCAGGGCACAGGCCCTTTGCCCCGAAGCATCAGATGGTGGCCACTCAGGCCCCTGCAGGGCTCCTCACAGGAAGCAGCGAGGGTTTGCCATTATTGAGCTGGATGAGGCACCTCCCTGGTGGGACAGGATGGCACCGGGGCTGGGGAGCAGCGTGGCAGCAGCTTCTCCGTCAGGGTGGACTGGCAGCACCCACAGGGACCCTCAGCCCCCTCAGACTGTCCTGGACTCACCAGCCCCTCTGGCCCCCTGTTGTGAGCCTGGGCAATCGCTGCCTGGTTCTGGATGAGGCCAGGCAGGGGATCTGGCCCGTGGTGCATGTGTGTGCCTGGCACTGCCTCCCACCGCGTCCCACCCCGGCCGCTCCCTGGCACCTGTGCCTGCCTCTGTCTGCCGCCATCTCGCACGTAAGTGGCTCCCTGGGAGACTTGCTCCATTTTTTTCCTTTAACCTTGAAATGCAATTTCCTCCCCAAAATATCCTTTTTCCTGTAAACAACATCTCTTTAGTGAGATTACAGCAGAAATCCCTGAGCTCCCAGGTTCCGGGCGCTTTATCACCTGGTGAGCCCCATCCGTCACGGCCACGCGTGGGTTCTCGGCACCCCGCCCTTGCCGATGGGTGATGGTCTTTTCATCATTTTTACAGATTTATTTTACAATAATTTAATTTCATCCTCAGCCCTGGGAAGACGAATTGGCCCCTGATGTGACTGGGGATTCAGAGCCAGTCTCATAAATTTGCCGCCTCTACACAAAGCTCTATTTGGAGTTCCTGATGCAGCCGTGAGCGAGAGTCCTTAAACAACAGGGGATGGGCTGTAAATCCCATGTGTGGCAGAGGGATGTTGTGGTGCCAGTGATACTCCCTGAGCCTCAGCTGACTTGCTGGCTCTGGGTGGCCACAGGGACAGCAAAGGGCACAGGGCTGGGAAAGGGGCAGCCAGGGCTTTGCAGGCTGCCCCAGCATGGCCCATGTGGCACGAAGTGCTGCCACTGCTGCACTGCCAGGATGCCATCTGCCCACATGGGCACTACTGCACAGGTGCCCTGGTGTGATGAGTGCCAAGGACCCACCTCTGCCACCGCGTGCCTCACGTCCTGACTCACTGGAGCTGGTGCTGTGCCGGTGCTGTGCCGGGCACAGGCATGAGAGTGGTGCCGCCAGCTCTGCCACCAAGCTCTGCACATTCCTGCACATCTGTGCTTGACACATCTGGGACTTGCTGTGCTTTTGCTGCGAGAGGCTTGCCAATGTAATTAAACTCGAGTGACTCCCCTGCCCCCAGGCACAGCCCCTCATTTCCCTATGATTTATTATGTCTTCTTAATTTATTTAAATGAGCCTCGGTGTTTGCACAGGCTCGGAGGGGGCTGGCTGGAGCTCTAATTGCCGGAGCGAAGGGAAGGAGGCTGCAGGGCTCCAGGGGATCTCTGCAGGGATGTATGCTGTGGGGCAGGGGGCTGCGGCCAGACCTCCAGCTGAGCCCCAGACGCGGGAAGTGCCTTTGGAGCAAAGCTTCCTGCCCGTGTGGTGGTGTTTTGGCCCCTGGTGCTGGGGTGTGCCAGTGCCTGGGGATCTCCCTCAGTGGGGCTCTGTAGGAAAGGCTGAGCATCTTTTGGAGCTGGCATTGGGGCATCCCCCTGGGGCATTGCAGGGCAGTGTCTGCCCTGGCTCTGAGCTGGCAAAGGCAGGGGATTGAGAAGCCCAGCAGGGAACCTCTGCTCAGCCATGCACCTGAAGTGCACAGGGGCTGGGATGCTGCCAGATCTCACTTAGTTCCTGGCCAGGTGGGAGAAGTGCGTGGGACCGCGGGGGAGCCCATGACACAGCTCCAAGAGGTCAGTCTGCGCTTGAGGCCAACAGGAGTTTCTCTCACTCCCTCCATCCATTCCTCCTGCCTCCTCCTGGCCCTACACCCCCAGCTCAGACTGAGCAGACAGCGTGCCTCCTGCCTGCCCATGCCCCGTGCCTGCCCCATGCCTGCCCCATGCCTGCCCCATGCCTGCCTGTGCCTGCCTGTGCCTGTGTGGTCTCAGGCCAGGCTGGGCCCCACGCCGCCAGCCCTGCTTGTGTTTGCACAGCTGATTGTTCCCCTGCTCGGTGTACTGCCTTGCACTTGTCCCTGTTGAATTTCATCCTATTTTTTCCAGTCCATTTCTCCAATTTGTCAAGATCATTTTGAATTCTAATCCTGTCCTCCAAGATACTTGTAGTCCCTCCCAGCTTCGTGTCATCTGCAAATTTAATAAGCACTTTCTCTATTCCATCATCCAGGTCCTTAATGAAAACATTGAGCAAACCAGAACCAGGGCAAGCCCTTCGCCATCCGAGCAGCCTGACACATGCTGTGCTCACCATGCTCTGTCCAAATGTGATGGGAAAGGGTACCAGAGCTTTGCCATGTTGGCTGTGCCTCCCTGAACCCCCAGCTGACATGGGACCTCTGCTTTGCTGCCCTGGAGCAGCGCTGGCACCGTGGTGTGCTGCCAGTATCAAGGGCGCTGGTGCTGGGGTGAGGCTGGGAGGGGACAGGCCTCATCTCCAGGAAGGCTCCAGCTTGAGCTGCCCCTGGCTGGGAGTGCAAAGGCCTGGGAGCAGCTCCCATGTGCTCCCCTGTGACCCCAGGGGTCAGTGTAGGCACAGGAGCTGCACAGCAGCCCCTGATGGAGCCATCCTCCCCCATCACAGCTGCCCACCTCCTCTTCCACCGGGTGAGGCTCTGCCTGGCCACGCTATCTCCCCATCCTGAGGTGGCTCCCTTTGGGCTGGGACTGCTCCTGGGGCTGTATGGCAGGGATCTGGAACCAGCCCCAACCTGGAGCCATCTCGTGTGCCACCTCTGGCTACAGCCATCTCTTTTCTTTAATTGATTGTAGAAAGCAATTTACAAAATACAAACTTCTGCTTGTGCCAAGCCTTGCGTGTCCAGGCAAAGCCTAATTTCACAGTAAAATTTCAAGTGCAATGAATGGCTTTTCCCAGCACCAGTCCATGTCCAAGCCAAGAGCACTGCAGTCTGCATAAGCTGTTCTGATCAGCCCAGAAATGGCTTTGCACTGCCCTGTGGAGCATGCAGCTCCCTGGGCTGGCTCTCACAATAGCCAGGTCAGCTCTGCCAGCACTCACTTTTGGGCTGGTGCTGTCTGGGTTGGCACAACTGTGTGGGACCACCATGGCTGCAAAGAGCCACGAGCCCCAGCTCTCCATGCAGCCAGCTGGATGAGGCAGGATCCTGCGTGGTCCGTGTGGCCGTCAGGAAGGAGTCCCAGCAGGGCTGGCCAGAACTGCAATGATGGGGGCTCAGCTGAGAGATAATGCTCCCAGGCTCTGGCTCTTTTCATGTCAAAGACATAATTTCATGGTCAGGGTCTAGGAGGTTTGTACACACAGATGCATTAATTCTGCATTTAGTGATACAGGAATAATTGGTGTCACATCAATTAGATCGGTTCTTGGATACTGCAGTGATAAGTGCTGTGCAAAGGCCTCGGGGCTGCAGGATGTGAGGAATTCCAGCAGTGAGCAAGCCTGGTGGGGCTGGCAGCAGCAGGCAGAGCAGGGCTGGCAGGGACATTGGGTGCTGAGAGAGTAGTGGAGTGTCCAGCACTTTTGGCCTTTGCAAGGCCTGTGGCTCTCACGGTAGTCAGAGCCTGGGGCTGCTGTGCTGGGGGCTGCTGCACGGCCTGGGCTTGGGGAGGGGCTGGCAACTTGGCAAACCTCTGAGCCTTATGTCCCAGTCCCATCAAGGTGATTCTCTATGTCAAGCCACCAGCTAGGCGCCTGGTTCAGCACCATCAGCTGTATCCCTCATCCCTGTGGCTTGGCTTTGCACACATGGTGGGTTTGCCAGCTCGCTGCTGCCCGCCCCACCAGCTAATGGGACGAGGCTCAGGTGGGTCTGGGGCAGCGTGGAGACCCCCTGTGCTCACACTCCCACAGTACAGATCGGCGCTGTCAGTCCCATCCCCACTGCGAACTGTGGGCAGAGGTAATTTGCAGATGACAAATATCCCTGACAGTAAATATTTTTCCCACCCTCATCTTTCTACAAGCAGATAAGGTGGCAGCACTGTAGCAATACGGTTGCTGGAGGGAGACAAACTCTTTGGCAGACTTAAAAGTCTATTGTGTCCCCGCAATTATTTATAGATAAAGAGAAGAAAGCCAATAAGCGGAGAATGGAGCCGCACAACTGCATTTGTTATGACGATGATGATGTTATCTCTCCCTCACACCCACACACGCACATCTCCAGTGCATGGAAACTCGCTGCTGGCAACAGTCAAATCCCCAACCAGGCCAAGGCAGGGGAGACTGGAGGCTTTACCCTCTCGTTACTGACTTGTGCTCAGCCTGTTTTCCCACAGTGAACCCACCACACAACTCCTGTGGCTTCTCTGGAATAGCACCTGCAGGGCCCCAGAGGGTCTCTCTGTGGTCTTTGTCCTCATTGCCAGCCCTTGGCATGCTGGATGCCTTGTGGTGAGCAGGATCTGGAGTTGCCTGCAGGGAATGTGGGACTGGCTGGGTCTTCACCAGCTCATGCAGCAGGGCCCCAGAATGTGGTTGCTCCCCACTGATGGCAGGGGGACTCTGTCAGCTTTCCCAGCTTTGCATGGCCAAGAGCTCCTCTCCCATCCCACACCACTACTGAGAACAGAAATAGGGTGTTTGGAGGGATCTGGGATTAAAAGACGTGGCAGGCAAGAGTGATGGAGGTCACTGCCAATAAGTGCATTTCTGCAGCCAGTGGAGCAGAGACACCCTGAGTGAGAAACATTGACTGCAGTGTGGAAGAGGTTGGGAGGCACTATGTTCTCTCTTTTCAGTGAGCACTGCAGGAGCCAGTGGAGCAGACCTGGCAGGGCTGGACCCAGAGAAGGGAAGAACAAGGAAGTTGAGGGGTCAAGACCTGGAGTGCCACTGAGCCAGGCACGGAGTCCCTGGGTAATGTGTCACATATGTGACACTGGGGCCCTTAACCAGACCATGCCGCCTCATTTTCCAGAGTGATTCATGGCATTGCTTGGCTCCTGCTGGGGAAGAACTCCTGCTTCTCCCCAGAGCATGCACAGCCACTGCTCCTCCCCAGGGCTGGGGGAGCAGGAGGGGTGTAGGCTCCTGCCAAGTGCTCAGTCCTGTCTCAGTGGGACCCCCACCCTGAGAAAGCCCCAGGATGAGATCTCCAGCTGGTGAGATATTGCCCAAGGCAGCGACTGGGAACCCTTAACTGGACTGGCGAGTGGGATGATTTTTCATTGCTTCCTCATAATAAGAGGACAGGAGTAAGTGACTAGTACAGTCCGTTCACTCGGTAAAGATTTATACAATCACTTCATCCGGTAATTGGTATTCTGGGGAGAGAGAGCGAGCTGCAGCTCCAGCATCCGCCTCTATTTGTTTTATCTCTGTCTTTCTCTCTTTCTCTCCCCTTTTCAGAATGAGTAATTCTGTCCCTCACAATCCCATTTAAACAGAGCATTTGCAGAGTGAATAATTAGTTACATTCAATTAGGCCTCACGCGCTCTCCCTTCTCACTTTGGGGGACAGACGCGCTAATGAGATGGTACACGTCTGACACGCGGGAGTGGGCACTGAACACGCCGCGTGCCAGCAGGGAAGGGTCAGCCTTGGGGGACGTGGGGAGATGGCCCCAAAGAGTTCAGCCTGCCACCTGGGGAGACAGTCCTTTGGAAACCACCTGGGCCCAAAGGCTTCATGTTTGGGGCCAAAGACTTTGCATCTGTGGCCCACACAACACCTTCTCCTCCAGCAGGAGCGGGATCACATCTGTCCCCAGAACTGGGTGTTCTCTGGGCTGGTGCCAAGGGAATGCTGCCCAGCCTCAGACCATCCCACCCACACTGCTGGGAGTGCCAAGCCCTGAGAGGAGGGAAAGCTGCTGCCATGTTTTTATCTCCCTTATTAAACCTAACATTAGGTTTTAAGAGGAGCCTTAAATAATGTGCCACTGCCTGTACAGGCAAAGTTGCTCCATGCTCCAGCTGCTCCTGCTCTGGGATTTATGGCCTTTCTCATGCTATTCTGCCTGTGTTCAGGTAGTGGTGGGTCACAGGCTGAGGCTGCTCCCAGTACCTAAAGCCTGCAGTGGGCTCAGTGCCACTGCAGCCCCACGGCAGTGCTTTGGAGCCCGTGCTGACTCCGCGGCTACCCCGCAGCACCCCGCAGCGCTGCCCTGCAGCACGATGGACCCCATTTGTGTGTTTTATTGCCAGAGCAGTGAGGCGAGGGGCAGGGAACTCCTTGCTGCAGGCAGCCCTGCCCGCATCCCCTGCCTCCTCTGGCGTGGGACACGGGCTGGAGATGGCTGTGCTAGGGGCAGCTCCTGCTGTGGGCGTCAGTGAGGGCAGCCCCAGGGGAAGCGCATGCAGGGAGTGGGGCCAGCCAGGGTGTGCTGGGGAGGGCCTGGGGGCACGGTGGGGGTCAGCACAGCTGATTGCAGCTCTTCCCTGCCTCCTCTGGTGGGAGCACCGGCCCATTCCCAAAGTATCCTTCCCGGAACATCAGAGCCGGGAGCGCCGGTCCCAGGGGCGCCGGGGGCTCGGGGCTGCTCACGCACAGGGGGCAGATAATCACATTTAATCACACAGTTTCTCCAGCAGTGGGTGGGGGGTGGCGGAGTGCGGCCGCTCCCGCACGGACGGGTGGGTG
>VXBQ01012609.1:620372-643297 GCA_013400175.1 Phainopepla nitens
GGGGGCGGCGCCGCGGCTGCCCGGGTGCGGGTGCCGGGGCCGGGGCGGGCGGGGCCGGCGCTGCCCCGGGAGGGCCCTGCTGGCGGATCTGCGCCGGGGGAAGCTGCTCGCTGCTCGGTGCCTCTGCCTGCCGTGCCCGCTGTTTCTGCTCTGCCCCGAACTTCCTGGAGACTTGTGTCGTGTTTCGCTTGTGGCAAATTAATTTCAATATCCCACTCCAGCAGAGTGTTGCTTCCTGAAGCTGTAGCGCTGTTAATAAACAGTTCTGGTTTTAAAGATAAGATTTTTAGAGGCATGTGGCTTTAATTACTTTCCGGAGGGTTTGTTGGCTCATGAGGTGCCGTGGGCTGTCCTGTCGTAGGACCCGCAGTTACTGCGCGGGGAATTGGCACCTTTAAACTGTCCCGGTGCCTCTCTGGCTGGGTTCATACAGCAAAACTTAATGCGGGAATTAGGTGTTCACCTGATGTAGCGTGCCAGAGGTGGGACAGTATTCATTTATTCTGGTCTTAGGATGACTAAATGGCCCTTAACTATGTCATCTGCCGAGTGGAAAACGGTAAGAGGCAGTGAATTGTCTCAGAGTTCTGGGGTAACTCATCTGATTTACTGATTCTTTTGAAGTGGGAAATACCTCTCTGTTTTTCTTTATGTGGAAAGTTCTTGCAGCCTCTTCCTCAGACACCCCCTCCTATCCCCGCCCCTAAGGAACTCAAAAGGGAATTTCTTACAGCTTTTTATACTGGAAGTGAAATGTTCTGCCAGCAGGTACAGCTGACAGTTTGGCACCTGTTTGCTCTGTGTGCCTGTGCACTGCATCCTGCTCCGAATGGGAACTTGGGCTAGATGGTGCCTTCCATGTTTTATTGCCACTTACTCATTTTGAGGGAATTTTGAAAGCTTCTCTACCCTCAACTGATGAGAACTTGAGCTGCAGTAGTGGAGTAGAAGTCCAATGCTTCCATGTAAAAAGATGGGATTTGGTACTTCTCATGGGGAAGATAAAACTCTCTGTATATGTGTGGATAAACGTGCAGAGAGATTGGGGCAAATATGATAGAGGAGATTCATTTTGTTGGATGTTGGTTGGGATATTGGATTTTTTTTCTCACCCTAGTTCTGGCAGTTAGTTTTAAAAAGTTTACTAGACAAAGAAGTGTTCTCTGCCTCCCATCTCTGCAGGGTTTCCTAAAAAGGGGGAAGAGTGATAGAAATGTGAAGTTGACTGATCTTTAAAGGATAAATAAATACATTTTATGTCTCAAATCTGGAGTTAAATGTATTTTTCATGCCAGTTAAGTGTTGCAAAAGTATTCATGTAGAGCTATCTTACATATTTTGGCATTTGATTTATTTATTTAGAAATTACTTTTAAATTGTGTTTACTCTAGGGAACAGTTAGGGAGTATCTTGGTTGTAGGCATTGCATGATTAAAAAGACAAGTTTCTGTTGATACACTCAATTTCATCATCTTTTTCCAGGCTTCTTGCATGTTACAAACAGAAAATCCCATCCTGCCTTCCTATAGGTGAATGTTTAGGAAGTAGAACAAATTTATTGAATAGTTTTCAGACTTTTAAGTTCACCTTGAAAGTTTCAGTGTTACTAATTTCTTTAAACCTTATCTAATGGTGAATTTTCAACCAGAAAGTCTGAATGCTGGGGATGGTGTTTTTTGTTCGCCTTGGCAGTGTTTGTTACCTTACTTTTTTTTTTTTTTTTTTCCTCTGGGCTTTTTTTTTTGTTTGTTTGTTTGGGTGAGTTTGTGCAGTGAATGTTGCTGACTGCTCCAGCTGTGTGCAGGGGTGTGGGCTAAGGAAATGTGCTTTTGCTGCATGGGGGAGGTGAGGAAGGGTGTAGCATTTACCTGGGGGGGTTGAATTCCCAGCTGTGGACCCGCCTGCTGTGGGAGCTGACATCTCCATGGGGACAAGGGCATGCTGTCTGATAGAGATGCAGATGGGAACCTGTGCTTTCTGGGATTGGAAAGCTGAGATTTCACACGCAGTGAAGTGATCCGGTGTGGTCACTTAGGAGCATTTCAGCAGTATTTCCTGGTGCCTCATACCCTACTGCAATATTTGGGTGCTGTTATGCAATGTTGCAATGAGTGTTTCCTTTCCGCTTATTAAAATATTGCATAAATTTCAATACTTCTTATCAGTGGATTGAAGAACTAGATGTGACAACAATGGGTGTGTTGACAAGCTTAAAGTTAAGGCGTTTTAGTGGAAAATTAGGGGTTTTTTTAATCTTAGTTTGGAGTTAAACCATTAAAACCTATCTGCAAAGTAATTAGGTTTGCTACCTTTCAGTATTACAGAAAAGCTCCACCAGAGTGCTGCAGTGAGTGTTTTTGCCTGACCTCTGTGTCCCTCGTATTAAGATTTCTCTGGAGTGAAGTTTGCGTCAAGCAGACCCAGCTGGCTTCTAGTCTGCAAAGCTGTTAAGTTTAATCTTGTTCCAGTTTAATTTTAATGTCATGGATTGAAATTATATGCATGGCCATTTTTTTTTTTTTTTGCGAAGAGTTGGATTTGGAACGAAAGCAAAATGGCTCGAGGACGCAAGAGCAATAGCATCAAACAGAGCGACTTCACTAACAGCACCAATCCTCAGGATTTAGAGAGAAGACTTTTTGTTGGCAATTTGCCCACAGACCACATGACTCGTGAAGAAATGGAAGAGATATTTTCAAAATATGGCAAAATCAGGGGTTAGTATATTATCTTATGCCTTTTTGTGGCAGGGATTTCAGTGAGAATATTGCTTCATGCTTGTCAAATGTATTTGATGATGATGAGAGGAGTGACCAATGTTGTTCCTAAATAGTGACCTTTTAATGATAATTTTCTCTGGAAAAGTGATTTCTTCAGTACAGCTAAAACATAATGCAAACATATCAGCTGTGGTTTAGCTTTTAGGGTCGCAGTGCGATGTCACAATACTCTTTCATAGCCTCTTAATCAAATCTTGGTCACTTCATGGGCTATATTCTGGTCACTGCCTTGTCAGAAGGAACTTGATCAGAGTCTTTGAGCTCTGCATTTTGATCCTGGTGGATTTGATTTTCCCAGGAAGCTTGCCTAGCAGTTTCTGGGTCGAGTGCAGCTGGTGGGGTCAGCGACGGCCGGGTGTGGGTCAGCACTGTCCGTGGTTGTAACTGGTCTTGCCCTGCTGTTAACTCTTGCAGCCCTCAGCATGTACCATGGCTATGGGTTCGTGCAGTATGACCGTCTAGAAGATGTCCAGGCCGCTCTGGACGGTGAGAAGGGTCGCCTTTATAAAGGGTATAGATTAGGTAAGGAAAACTGCTCCTCGCTCTCCTGACCCCAGCATGCGTTCGGGAGAAAGAGTGCTCTTGTTTTAAAGCCCTCTGGAAAGGTCACACTGTGACATTTGTCCGGCCTTAGTCTCAATCACTTTACTCAGAATGTATTTGCCTCCCGAGTCCTGCTGTGTGGTTCACTTTGCTGCCTGGGTCTTACCCTGAATTTTTATGTGTTAGTATTTGGAAAGCTCTGTTCGCCTTTGTAAGAAACTGTGCAACAAGTAAGCCCTGGTAAGGGATCGTTGCAATGTCCAGCACAGAGTTTAATCACATTTGTAAACCAGAACTGGGCTTCATCTTGACATGCTCAAAGGAATTGGTCACAGCACTTAATGGCTGGTTGGCTGAGTAAACTTAGCTGGGATTTTTGCACAAGTGGAGCTAGCCTTTAAGCAGTGCTATAAATACTGGGTGCTTTAAAAAGGATATTTTCATAAAGATGAAGATAATTCTGCTAAATGTGCTGGGAGCAGACTTAAACGGAAATGAATGGTTAGAAATCCACCGGTAATCTTTTAAATGCAAAGAAAAAATTACTTTAAAAGTAAGCCTATGATAATTTGAAGAAAAACAGTTTGACTTAAAAAAGAATGACAGGAGGAATAAATAGCAACCTGTGGGAAGGTGTATGTACAGTAACAAATAGGAGCTTGAAGATGGAAATGAAGGCAAATAGACAAGGGTAGAAGGATACAAGAAGAAATTATGTCCAGCATTATCCAAATGTAGAGGCTTAAATAGGAACAGCTTTGGCTGTTTTAGAAGCTAAGGGTAACTGACTGACAGTGATAAAATTTCTAACTAAGACCACCAGTTAATGTTTCTGCTGTCTGTTTTTGAAGAGGCAGGAGGTATGTTTAATGTAATTTCCATTTCAGTAGCAAAACCAAAAAGGTAAAACTGCAGCTCCCAAAGCTAGAGCTCTCAAAAGAATTAATGTCAGTGAGGCTCGGTGAACTACTGACCTGCCTAGTCTGTTACTGGTGTTTTTCCACAGGCCTTGGAAAACTAGGGAGTTTCCAGGGAGCTAGTGGAGTGCTGCAGGTGATCCAGTAGGCAGGGTAAATGGGATGAGCCTGGGAACAAAAGGATTCTTTCACCTGCCACTGATGAGAAGGCAATTGATTTATGTCCATCAAAATAAATCCTGTCTTAGTTACTCTAATGGTACTGCAAGCTCTAGGGCTGGAAGCAGCAGTGTTAATGTACAGATTGCTGTAAGGTGCTTGACTTGGTAAGAAATGAGAACAGTTAAAAACAACAGAGTTGAATGGATTTCAGGTGAATCTAGAATGGAATAGGTGTAACATAGATGGAATTTCTCAGTGCTTTGAGTGGTGGTCTAGAAAAACGGGGTCCTGGCCATACAGGGCTTTTGTGACTTAGAGAGAAAAGCATGTTTTAAAAAAGGATGAAATGAAGAAGATTGCGTCCCTGATGGTGAAATGACCTGGACTTCCTTTGCTGGATGCAGACAGGCCTGAGCTTTGAGTGAAGCTGACAGGGAAGGTCTGCACCCTGCCAGAGTGCTTTGGTCATCCTTGGCTGTGCAAAACGCAGGTGTGCAAGCAGGGAGGTTTGGTACCTGTGGGATTTTGCTGCTGGAAGAGTGCTCAGTTTTGGTATGCCTGGTTCAGAAAGGATAATGCTGAATTGGAAAAGCCTTGGGAAAACCTGTCAGGGGTTTAGAATTAAAGAACAAGCCCAAGCAAAAGCCTCAAGAGAAAGGAGTGATGTGATCTCTGGGTTCCAGACAGACCTGGGGATCAGGGAGTTTTAGTGTAGTAGGCATAGGTGTGACAATGCCTTAAATGTGAATAAAGACTTCTCTCTAACAGCAGAGTAATTGGCTTCTGGAGTAATTTATTGGATCCGTGGTGGTTTCTGTGCTCTGACGACTTTTAAATTGGAATTGGATGTTTTGCTAAAAGATAAGCACTAGTTCAGTGCCACTGCTGCACTTGAGATAGATGGATTCCAGAAACTCCTGTCACCTGTGTTTGTTCAGAAGGTTACACTGTGTGATTACAGTGGCCCTGCCATCTCAAAATCCTACAGGACAGAAGACTTTTTATTTGGGCATTTTTTTCCCGAAGCTTTGTCAGCGTTCAAATACTTAACTTGTAAATGCTGTTTGCATTGAATAAAATGTTACTAAATGTGTTTGTTTTGCACAAGAGAAGGATCCCTGTCAAAGTTTTTTTTTCTTCTAGTAAAATATTTTTGTGCAGATTTAAATACTTTTTTATTTTAAAGAAATGTATGATACTGAGTGTAAAAATCCTAATAGGTTTCTTCAATGGCATCTTAAAACAGAAAATAAAAATAATCTTAAACCAAAGAAAGCAACTAGTGTCTTGCTTAAAGATAACACTTGACTTTAAGGGGAAAAATTATCAACTAAAAAATATGTGCAAGGAGAACAATTTACTTCAGTTAAGCAGCCTGAGTATTAAACATAATCATTAATAACACAATAAGATAAAAAGTTTTGGGAGAATTTAACTCCAGTGTAGCATTATACAAGTATTTCCATAAACGCACAGAAGTGTTTTCATCTCTTTAGTAGTAAAGCTATTTAGAGAATAAATATCCTTCAGATGTAGTTTGTAACAGTGGACCCTGCAGCTGTTTGACCCTGGAGAGGTGCTCTGGGATCCTGTGAGTGGTGTTATGCTGAAGTTGTAGTTAATGTTCAGATTGCACTTGCTTCTCTGCCCCATCAGAGATGCAACGTGCTGCTCGATTGACATCAAGAACAAAAATTAGACCTGATCCCTTAATTACAATTATAATCTTAAAAATAATGAAGGCTAGTTTGGGATGTTACATAAGACTAAGTCTGCCTAAAGACATTGTGGCATGTTCATATTCTCATGCAAGAGCTTTGAAAGTGTTTAATGCAAATAACTCATAAGAAATGTTAATTGTTGATAGATTCTGGGGGAGCATATAGGGCCTAGGTTGGGGTTCTTTTCCTTGAAAGGTTCTCAGTAAGAGAAAAGTCCAAAGTCACTTTGCTGTTTCCTCTTGACCCCCTCCAGTGCATTATTTCATCTGCAGTCAGCTGTCACGGGAGGCTTTGAGAACAGTGTGAGTCCCTGCCAGTTCTGGGCAACTTCACTTTTGCGGGTTGAGGACAAGATTCTGTTTCTTCAGCTCTCTTACTTCTTTGTGTTTCCCTTCATGGTGTTTTTCACGGAGATGCTCACAAGCCAACCAATTTTCAAATTTCTGATCTGTTGCCTCAGTTTGCCTCACATTAACAATGGTGTTTTGACTGCACCATGTTGACATCATAAGGAGCCTGTGTTCCAGGCTCCCGGATCCGTTTCTCAGTGATGGGAGCCGTGCACCTTAATGCTGCAGCAGTCCCTTGGAAGGCAGTTGCACGTGGCCCTTTGAGAACCCTTGGATTATTTCCAACAAGGGTATCAGCATGCTCCGTTGAACAGGACTGGCTGTGAACTTAAGACTGTGCTGGCCATCATTCCTTTCTCGGAGGTTTTCAGACTCTGCTTTTTCTCCTAGAGTCCATGAGTCGCTTTCTGCTCGCTCATAGACTGCAGAAGAAAGAGGTTCTCTTATGGAAGGAAGAGTCTGGATGTAGGCCTGAACATGCAGGGTTAAAACTTCACCCAAGCTGTCCACCCTATTTTGAAGTCAGAGAAATCCATGAAATTTTCATTATGTTGTACTATCTAAACTTAATAAAAAATTGTCAAAGTGACAATGTCTCTGCTGAATGGATTTCCTTGCACCATCTGGATGTTGTTGAGCTTAAGTTGCTTTCATTTGAATTGTGCTGATGATCTTTTTTTTGTTTCATAGCATTGAACAGATGGGTTGATTATTCTTTACAGATATTAATAAAGCAGTGGAAAGAAGAAATATGAATAAGGCTTCATCAAGGTCCAGTCCGACACGAAGGTAAAGTACCTGGAAGCAGTGAGTTATACTAGGAGTTCAGGCCTTCGGGGCATGAGCCCAGCGGCCTGTGCTAAATGTCTGTGTCTCTTCCCTACTGCCACCTCCCCAGTCAAACACTGATGCTCCAGCAGGAAAGTGTCTGCTCCACCTCTGAGAGCCCTTTTGGCTCTGGCACCTTGGGAGGCAGGAGGGAAACCTTGTGTCTGCTGCCATTACTGCAGCCCAGCATTCAGTTTTGCAGCACAGGCTGTAAGAGACTTGGGAGGAAGAATGCGCTTGATGTTTGCTCCTGTGTCCGAGGATCAGAGAAGCTGAGATGTATCTAGAGAATGCCAAGGAGCTGCAGCATTTCCAGTGCAGAGGATCTTGGGATCTTGCCTCTTCTGATGTTGAAAGCTTCCCATGCTGTGATGAGACTGGAAAAGAGCGCTTGAGCAAAACGCAAGACAGAGCAAATGTCTCTTGCACGGTCCTGTCTGCCCATGTGGTTGTGTTATCAGGGCCTGGAGCCAGCCCTCTCATGCTGTCACTGATCCAGCTTCTCCTGGCTTCCTGCCCCTCAGTGGGCACAGCACGTTCACCTCCTTCACCTCCTCTGTGTGGGCAGCCACAGGCAAGGGGAAAAGATGTGGATTGCCCTGTCATAAGAAGGCAACTTCACTTTCCACAGCATCACTGAGAAGCACACTGAGACGTGCTCCAGTGTTGTTTGGTACAAAGTATGCACCTGTGTGCCTCTGCTGTAAAGCTTTCCATGAAAAGGCGTGGTGCTTGTTGGACTTGAAGGTTAACTGATGTCCCACATCCAGTGTGCTTTACTAGCTTGACCTGTTAAATTACCAAAAATGAGGAAAAAGTGCAACTAGCAAGACATCTACACAAAAAAAAAAAAAAAAGAGAGCACAGAGAATGAATAGCTGCAATTCTTGGCACCATCTAGGATTTTTATGCACTGCACTTTATCCTGCACAGGGCCAAGTGTGGTTGCAGAGACCAGCATCTGGGTGTCAGGCCCAAGAAGTGCTGGGATTCCTGTGGCAGATGCAGCAAGTCTTGGGCCTGGGGTGTGCTCAGTGCTGGTGGGAGGACCCTGGGAGTATGTGAGCAGCAGGCACTGAATGGCATATCTTTGGCCTCGGTGCCACTGGTGCTGCAGCATTGCAGGGGTGAGGGGCAGGCATCTGTTCCATGAGCATTGGTCCTTGGACTGCACTGATCCATGGGCGTTGCAGCCTGTGTCATCCTGCACGTGTGCAGGAGCAGGTGCCTGTGCCACAGTCCTAAGGAGCGCTGGACGTGCACAAGCTGTGGTGCTGTGGGCACCAGGGATGGGCTGGACAGCAGCTGAAGGCTTTGGTGCCACTGTGACAGGCACTGGGTTTCAGCTGGCGCTGCGTACACCGTGGCCATGCCACGTGGTTAGCACCAGGTCCCAGGCAGCACTGTGGGCACAGGTGGCAGTGGGGTCACAGTCACCAGGTCCTGGGCATGGCTGTGCTCAGTGGACTCTGGACCACGCTGTGGCTGGGGAGCAGCAGCTGCCAGTGCTGCAGAGCCCCACCCAGATCAGTGCTGCACTGCACACAGCTGTGCTGGGCCGGCAGGGATGAGTCCCGAGCAGATGCAGGCGGTGGTGCTGATGCTGCAGAAGCCAGACCGTGCTGACTGAGGTGTGGAAGCAGAAGGTGGAAGCTGTGCCTTTGTGCTGCTGTCTCCCTCGAGGATGGCAGCCGTGTGGGCACAAGAGCTGAGGGTACCTGTGCCACGTCTCTACTTCTGTCGCAGTTGTGCGTTGTTCATTCTGGATCTATTTGTCTCTGCGGATAATGAATGTGGCCTGTTCTGGTCACCCCCACTCCAGCTGGAATAAATGTCATATGCCAAACAATTCCCCTGCATCTGGTTGTTTTGCTAAATGGTCTCACAGCTGTGGAAAGATCAGTTACTCAATATCCATTAGAGCAAGTCAGAAGTTTCCCCTGAGCTTCTGCCATCATTCATTGTAGGTTTTGAGGGAATGGGGCTATGATGTATCTCTCACAGGATGTGGTTTCAATGTAGATCACAAAAACTGGATTTATATGTCCAAGAGAGTGAAGGAGTTCACACCTGGCTGTCTGCAAATTCAGTATGTCACTTAGAGGAGGAGGCTGTGTGTGCTCTTGGTGGCATCTCTGATTTGTCCCAAAATCTGGTTTGTGTCTGACATGCAAACAGAGAATGCTAGCACTCTTACGTGTTCCCAGCACAGCTGGGTGTCTGACATCAAAATCCGTGCACAGACTCTGCTCTTCCATCTCATTTCTGTAACTCTGCCTGACACCAAACTTGGGCTCATCTGACTCATTCTCTCCAGGTGATCTCTATGTGACTGCACTGCAGTGGATGCAGACTTAGGTTCTGCTTATCTTTCGTAAACTAGATTAGTCTGAGGACTGTAAAAGTCATGTCAAGTATGGGAAATAAAAAGATTCAAAAAGCTGGGGTTTTCTTCCTGATGGTTGTCAGTATTTTGGGGAAAAAACAGTCTGAATACATGAAGCTCCGTGGTTTTCTCTGCAAGATTTTTTTTAATGCTTTGTTTTGACTACAGTGAAATTATGGTCTTCTCAGAATAAAAAAAAAAAACAGAATACAACCTGGAAAAAACTCTACTGCTTTGAGAAAAGAAGAAGACTGGAACATTATTCTTCCTTGCCTCTGAAGACTGCAATACAAAGTCTGAATGAGATGGATCATTCAGATCCAACAGAGAAGGCTTTTGCAGCCGCTGAGGATGCCGTGCTGGTTGGGTTTAGTACCCTCTTTACCAGGGCATTATAAACATAAGGCTGGCTTTCTACAGAAACTATCCCTCAAATCCAGGACAAGGCCTGTCTGCTTTCTGTCAGCAGCACAAACCCAACCACAGCATGGAACCTGCAATGTCTCTGCTCACAAGCTACTCCTTTATTAATCATATGCCAATAACATTACTTCAGATGTTCTGCTATCATTGATGAGTGAATTTAATGGATCCCTTGAACACTCCTGGCTATTGTATATTTGTGGATATTAACCTTCATCCACTTAAATTCTCTCAAAGAATTTGCCAGACATGATAGATAGATCATCTGTGGCTGATGTTGGAGGTTGGAGGCCTTAAGGTGATGTTTTCTGAACACTTCATCCACAGGTGCTCTACACTTAGTACTCCATTAAGGAGCTTTCTGGGTCTTGTTTGGCTGACTATCAGAATTTAGAACCTTCTCCAGACTGCTTCAAAAATATGACTTTTGGTCAATTTTTGTTGTTGTGGGATAGGAGGGAGGATTCAGCTGCTGTGAAAGGTCACTTTGGCACCTCAGGTAAGAGATCTAGGGCTAAGTGACTGGTGTTGTTAGCAGGCTGATGGAATTTCCCTGGTGTTTTCCTCAGAGAGCAATATGCCTACGGGGATGGCCGAGATGCCAGGCGCGACCGCTCCCCTCTTCGGGGGAGCCCACGGAGGGACCCCAGAGATGGCAGGGATGGCAGGAACGGCCTTGACGCTCGAGACATTCGAGGCAGAGACATGCGCGATGCCAGAGACCACAGGGACCCACGGGACCTGCGAGACCTGCGGGATATCAGGGATCCAAGGGACTTGAGGGACCCACGAGACGTCAGAGATCTTCGTGAGCCGCGGGAGCCGCTGTACGATCGATACAGGGATCCACGGGATATGAGAAATGCACGAGATGTGAGGGACCCACGGGATATGAGAGACCCTCGGGACCCTTTGTACAGGTAAACTCTGCGGGATCCTGTTTGCCAAAATAACGTTTTTATGGCATTTCTGCCGAGATTGTTTGAGTGGTGTCAGGCGTTTAAGGAAATCACCCTTGGCTGGGGACAGTTGGGTGCTGCTCTGTGTCTTGTGAGGAGCAGATGGGTACCTCAGAAATTAAACTTAGGGGAGGTCTGGGCGTGATGCACTGGCCAAAGTCATGGCTTGAGATGGTGCTGGAGGAAACCCATTGCTGCTTCTGAATTTTGCAGACGGGACGAATCTTACGACCGGTACCTGCGCCTCGAGGACTACTATCGGCGCAAGGACGACTCCTACTACGACCGCTACAAGGAGCCAGAGGGTGAGTACCTGCACCACTTCAAGGGGAGGGTGCCACAGGGCCCCCCTGAGCAGGTCTGAAGGGTGTCTCTCGTTCTGTCCCTCGTTTCAGACCGCCTGAAGCGCGAGGAGCGGCGCAGGGAGGAGCTGTACCGTCAGTACTACGAGGAAATCAAGAGACGTTTTGATGCAGAGAGACCCGTGGATTGTTCTGTGATAGTGGTGAATAAACAGACAAAGTAAGGAAATAGTTATAATCGGTTTTATTATTGTGTGGTAGAAGAGAATGGATTTAAAGATGGATTTTAATAGTCCTGGCATTTTAAGGGATTTTATGGTCCTGCCTTGAGGCTGTTTGTCTAACAGGTTGCTCTTGAGGAATGTGACTTTAGAGTCCCCAGGAAGCTACAGCTCCCATTTTTCTTCTAGGAAAATATGTTGATGAGATGAAAAAAGGTATCTTGTGCTTTGCTTGTATTTCCCCCTTGTAATCTATTGCTATACCTTCTCCTGATACTTTTATACCTACTCTCCATATAAGCCTACCATTTCAGCAGGTTGTAGGGGCCTGTACTTGTTTTTCCTGGGTAGCATGATATGGAACTTATGTGCCAGCCAGGTGACATTACAGAGCAGGAGTCAGGGTGGATTGGGGATGTTTGTTCAGAGCTCCTGCTGGATTGGTTCCTAGACCAGATCAGTCATTGCCATTAGTCCAATGTGCAAGAAATACAAAATCACTGCTGAAGGCAGTCATGGATATTATCAAAAGCAGGTATAAGTAGTAACCAGGGTGATCTCGTATGGGTGTCTGAGCACTTACTGAGTCCAAGGGGCAGGCACTCTGTTGGGAACAGAAAGTACACCTGGCACAGTTGTAGAGGGCTTTAACAATGTCACCAGTCTGATGTCTGTATCTTTACAATTAAGTATACTAAAAAATAGTAAATATGTAAATAAACCACAGATCTGGCTTGTAATCTGAGGAAAATGTTTGTCAGGGGGAAGTTAAAGCTCTATCTCCTTCACCCTTCAGACAAAAGATCAAGAGTTGCTTTTCTTTAACTTTGCTGGGGCAGAAAGAGACAGCTGGTGTTTGCCTCATCTGCTGGTAGAAAGTGGAGCAGGCAATGGAAACAGGAGAAACAGTGAAACTAGAAATAAACTTCTGATGGAGTTGATTACCTGTTGGAACAAATCTTGAGAGGAAATTTTAGATCCTTTATCCCCTAGTGGCTAAAAGTTTTTGGAAGATATTCTAATAGACCACAAGCTATTGTGCTTGACACAAGAATAATTTTTTTGTGTGTCAGAGGATCACCTTAATATCCCAAGAATCATTTTGGTCTGTAACAGCTACAAACTTTAAGATTTGGAGCCTGTTCATAAATCTTGTATTGAAGCATTGATGTCACCTGCTATAGACCTGTTGATAGATGACTCCTGAATGCCTTACATACAATCATTTTACTTCAAAGGTCTTAAAAAGATGGTTGAAGGAGGGACAGTTTTAATCACCATTACAGACTTTGGCAAAGACAATAAAATGACCCTCTTTCTTGAGGTGTGGGTGCACACAGACTGAATTTGTCAGACTTTTTGTGCAGTCAGTATTGCAGGTTTGGTTCTAAGTATAGTAGGCTTAAAAAAACCCTTGGCAATTTAAGCTCAGCCTTGTGAGCTGTGTTTTGTGCTTGGATGGGGAAGTCTGCAGGACAGGGTATACAGGAGCAGTGGATCCAGAGATGCTGTGTTGGCAGTGGGTTAGAGCAGAAAGCAGCTAGTAGAAGAGAGTAATAAGGCCAGTAAGGAATGAGGCATGTGTGAACAGTTGAGATACTGAACAAAGCAGGAGTAAATGAGTTCTGTAGGTTGGCTCCTCTGCTCCGTACCCCTTGGACCTCTGCTGGCATCAATTTCTGTCCCTAATGAATTCAGTTGAAACACATTTATGTGTAAACAAATTTGTAATAGTGTAAATCCCTTTGCAAACACTCTGTTTCTCAGCTAAGCTAAGGCTTGATTTGTAATTTATTTTGGTTGAACTGAAATGAGTGATTTAGATCAGAATAAGGGCTTTTATATTGCTATAATGGGATTGCTTTAGTACTGTCCTGGTAAACGTCATGAAACTGGGCAAGTAATCAGAAAAGCGAATCTGAGATGGTGGAGAGGGTGCAGTGCCAAGGTTTCTGTTCCTGTATGTGAGTGATTTGTTAAACTGCTGCCTTTGCCTTGCGCTAGGGAGTACGCGGAGTCCGTGGGGCGGAAGGTGCGGGACCTGGGCATGGTGGTGGACCTGATCTTCCTCAACACAGAAATGTCACTGACACAAGCCCTGGACGATGTGAGCAGAGGAGGGTCTCCTTTTGCCATTGTCATCACCCAGCAGCATCAAGTTCACCGTTCTTGCACTGTTAACATCATGTTTGGCACCCCACAAGGTACTAAGGTCTCAGTAGGCTGGGAGTTCTGTGGTTGCTCTGAACCTTTCTTTCAGACAGAACCACATGGGTCAAAGGTCATCCTTGCTGTTCACATAAATGACTTCACACCATGTCATAAATGTGAATATTATTATTTACAAGCTTCTATTTGCCCCTTGTCAAAAGGAATGTCTAATTCCTGCCAAGAGAGATTCTCATCTGTGTTCTTGGCTCCTAACACTGCCAGGCTTTGCATCTCAGGGCGGGTCATGGACCCCAGAGCTGCACTGCTCTGGGAGATCTCTGAGTAATACCAGCCCAACCTCACTCTACCATTTGTTGTTCTCAGAAGAAGCCTGTTGGGGGAATGTGGCAAATTAAAGGACAGATTTTAAAATCAAATGTGATTCAATAAGGATTTGGTAAAGGTAGAGATTTGATAATGAAACTGGGAAGAGTTATTAAAAGATAGAACTACAAAGTATTATGAAAAGATAGATCTACAAAGTGTTTGGGTATACAGGCTCCACCTTCTTAGCACCTTTACACTTTACTTTACTTTAAAGTAAGTAAAGTCACATTACTTTCCATCACAGGATGTGACTTGGTTGTTGCATGAGGGTGGGTGTTGCATGAGGCCTTGTCAGAAGGTGATTGGGGAAAGCAGCTGTTGCTCTGATCATAGGCCTGTTCATGTAATCTGCCAACAGAGGTGACTGGTTTGACCACAGCTGAGCTTTTAAAGGTTATTTCTCCCTTAACTGGTATAGGGCAAATTTGGGAGAAAACCTCCAAAGGGGTTCCTTCAGAAAGCAAATTCAAGTGGCTCATCCCCCAGCTGGTTCAGGAAAAAAGATTTCCTCAGAGAAAAGTGGGGAAAAAACTGTTTATTCAACAGGCAAAAAATGAACAATATTAAACAATAAAACCTCTTGCTGCTCTGAAGAAATGACAAATTCAGAAAGTCCCTTTTGTGGATGGCAGCTCAGCTCACTCAGTCTGTCCCCAGTCCCTGTGGTGCTGGGAAATGCTGTGGCCCAGGCCAGGTGGGCCACAGCTGTGAGCTCCCGATGCTCTTCTGGGTTTTCAGTCCAGAGCAGGTTCAAAACAGTTCCAAGAAAAGGGAAAAACCACAGTCCAGGGAACTTCTCTGCCTCAGCTAGCTAAAACTAACTAAAAAGCAAAGGAGAGCTCTCTCCAGCCATCCACTGCAGACAGCACAGTCCAGGAGAAGGATGCAGGGGAGCGAGTGCAGTTCCTGATAACAAACTCTGCACTTCTCTCCCCCTTCACTCCCAGAACCAGTCCCAAAGGTGCAGAACTCAACACCCAGCACAAACAGAACAGTTGTCTGGGGATATAAGCACAAAGTCACCCCAGGACACTCCCTTGCTGTGTTCCCAAGTAATGTTCTGGGAGAGGAAACCTCTGAGTGTACAGTCAGTGCTTGGTGTGTGCTCACTGACTGGAGAAGCTCAGTTTCTTTTAACATCAGATGCAGATGTGATAGGAGAGCTCCCTCATTTCCTGCAGACACACAGCTCACACACAATGAGCCCTTGGTTTTAATTCTTAACTTCTTTGGTTTAACACCTGTTAAACCTTTGGCAGGAGGCCAAAGCTTCTTTTCTTCACTGGATCTGCTGGTGTATCAGACCTGATAGGAACCCCAGTCATTAGCTCATCCACAACTCATTCCAGAGATTAAATATGCTCACTCCTGGCCACCTTTGCATGCATGTTTGTTTCAGGGAACTCTTTCACAACTTGTGCAAAGCCTAATGTTAAAATGAATCCAAGTTTCCTGTTAGGAGGAAAAGGCTTTCAGGATTTGATGTTCTCCAGGTGTAAAAAGGACCCCACCCAGAGCTTTGGGCACTTTTGGGAAGGTTTTGGGCTCTTTTGATCTCCCAGTTTAAATCTGCGTTCGGGTGACTGTTCATGCTTGTGCTTTGGGAGGTGGAAATAATGACCTCAAAACTCACCATTGGAATTGCCCATTACTCCTTTTTTATCACAGAATAATTTGATTGCTGCTTGTTGCCTCAGAGTGGTAAATGTGAGCAGCCATGTGACACTGAGCCAGTGCTGCTCCCCCTGCAGCTGCGTGTGCACATGAGATGTTAAGGCACTGGCAGCACAGAAACAAACATATTCCCATGGCTGTCCTCCTCTGGGAGGCATACAGGCTTCAGAGGGCAAGTTTTGGATCTGTGCAAGGGTTTAGCGGTAAAATGACTGGGGCCATCTCATCTCAGAGAAGTGAGGATTTATGTGAGAGGTAGAGGGAGCTGCTTTCCTTTTAACTGGTGAGAGACAAGAAAGATATTTCTGGTCTGATGGGATATCTGCTTAGAGCCCTCAGCTGTGGAAGGAATGGCTGGCCTTGCTGGCTGATAGCCGGGGGCCTTCTGTTGTCTTTGGAAATGTAACTGTTCCCATGTGCCTGGGAAGTTCCCAAGTCTGCACTCACTCTCCCTGAGCAGTGCCTGCTGCTGGCTGGGCTGTGCTGGCAGGCAGGAGGAACAGCAACTCTGTCAGGGTCATTTTGGGTCACTCAGAGCATTTCTTCTTTTATGCAGAGCACCGCAACATGCCCCAGGCTGATGCCATGGTGCTGGTGGCAAGGAATTACGAGCGCTACAAGACAGAGTCCCGGGAGAAGGAGCGGGAGGAGATCGCCCGGCAGGCTGCCAAGATGGCAGACGAAGCTATTCTGCAGGAGAGGGAGCGCCCACCCCCCATGGAGGAGGGTGTCAGAGGAGGTCACCCTCCCGGGATCCAAACTCTCTTCAACCTGCTGGCAGACAATCGCTATGTGACTGCTGAGGAGATAGATAAAGTCATTAATTACCTGAGAGACCGGAAGGAACGGTTGCTGCGGGGCAGCTCTGAATCTCTGCAGGGTAAGTCCCACAGCCCCAGACAGAACTATTGTGTGGTTTCTGGTCCTCAGGGCTGGGACAGGAAAAGAGTCCTGGGCCTGCAGAGGAGTTTAGGAGCATAATATCCTCATGCAGCACCTCATTTTACTGAGATGGACATGTCGTTGCATGCCATGAGACAATTCAGAGTTTTCATGTGGAAGACGTTTTATACTGGATTCTTAGGGCAACAGCAGGGCTGCCATAACTGGTTGGGCTGTATACTCAGTTCTGTAGAGTGGTTTGGGTACCCAGAGCTGTGCAGCTGTGATCTGAGGGTAGATGTTCACTGATGCCATGTCTTTGGTAGCTGTTCCGTTAGTTTTCTTTAGATGTCCCTTCAAGGGCATTTGCAGGGCTTTAACCATGTTTCCTTTCTTTCCCAGCACCCATGTCAAGACAACCTTTGGGGGCACCTTCAGGATCATCACTAGGTAGTCAGTCCAACCTTCCAAGTTCTCAGGCTCATCAGGGTTCACAGCCTCTGGTCTCTACTCCTTCTGTTCCAGTGTCCTCTTCTACTCCTCAGCAGGAGCTTCAAGCAAAAATCCTCAGTCTCTTCAACAGCGGGGCGGCGGCGGCGGCGGCAGCTGCCGTGGCAAACAGCGGTCCCGCGGCCTCCGCGGGCTCTTCGGGCAGCACTCCCAACCAGAACTTTGCTAACCTGCCCGGCGGGCAGCCCCGGCCAGCACAGATGAATGCTGGAAATTTAAACCAGCCTCAGCAGAGATTGCAGACTCCAAACACGCAGCTTCCTGCTCTCCCGGGCCCTTCGAGAAACGCAGGTCCGAGGCCTGGAGCTCCTCCGCAGCCTCAGCCGCTCTATGGTCAGCACCAAACCCGCCTCCCTGCGCCTGGCAACGTGCCCGCCCAAAGGCCAGTGTCTTCTGGTATCAACTTTGACAACCCCAGTGTACAGAAAGCCTTGGACACCCTTATCCAGAGTGGTCCTGCACTCTCTCACCTTGTGAGCCAAACCGTGGCCCAGGGGCGAGCGGGGTCCTCAGCCCAGCAACCGATGGGTGCCTACCAGCGACACTATTAGAGCTGAGCTGTTGGGCCCATTCCCATTCCCCTTCCCTTTGCCATTCCATACTTATAGCTGTTTAAGGAGTTTCCCATCCTTGACCCGGGACAGATGCCCTGGACATGCATGTCCTCTCCACTCTGGCGAGAGCATACCCCCTGCAGCATTGCTGCCAACGGTTGCTGGCGCTGCCCTCCCTCTCCTTGGTCTGGTTAGCAATGTTTGGAGCAGAATGCTCAGTTTTCTCCACAGCACGATGTGCTGAACTGTGTTGGATCATTGGTTGTCTTGTCCCATCCCAGAAGCTGCCGCAGTATCAGTCCTGCTGCATTTTCCTTACTCCCAGCACTTGGTGCACCTTCCCATTGAGGTGCAGTCTGGGCTCACTGATTGGTCTCTGTAGTTTTGGATCGTTGGTTTTGATGATTTAGGGGACTGAACAGAGCAGCAAACTGATGGGCCTTGGACACCCACCACTGTGGAATGGGCACTATTTTTCTTTGGATTTTGTTTTTTTTTGTTTGTTTGTTTTGAGGGGTTTTTTTTTCCCTTTTAATAGCATATAAGCCATTTGGAAAGTCCAGTGATAGTGCTGGCAGCCAAAATCATGAAGCACATGCCTGACCACTGCTCAGTAACCAGGACTGTGCAGTCCATCTGCAGCTGGCCTGCCCTGTCCAGGCAGAGAGGTCAGTGTTCCTCACCTCAACCCAGTCACAGAGACTGGCAGCTGTGAGCTGAGCACACATCTGCAACACAAGAACTTCCAACCAAGGCAGAGATTTCCATTTTCCTACCATGAGTAATCAGTGTTAAGATCAACCTAGTAAATTTGGTGTGTAAATTTCCTTTTCTTACAATCTTTGGCATGGTTGTTATTGTAGCTTAGCTGCAACTGATGTGCTGCTGGCTCTCCCTGGGAATACCTGTCACCACATACTGGGGGCAGTGCTGCTCTGTCAGACCTCTTGCTGTTGATGGATGTTCGGTCCATCTGAGGAGGAGAGGCAGTGCCAGGATGTAATACCATAATTCTAAACGTTTTTTTCAACACTTTGATAGCTGCAGCAGACAGTGGAGTGGTAAATCAGGCAGTGATTCCTCACCGTGTTTTTACTGGGAACATACTTTGATACCAGAATACAAAACATCACTTAACTGTGTGGTCCTCCCCGTCATGGCCTTCTTGGAGTCTGTGGGCTTCCTGCAGGGAACCCAGAGATACTGAGAAAGCAGTGGATTGAAGCAGAGGATTTTCTTTGTTCCAGGTGGTTTGTGTTGTAGCATTTCTTTTATCTCTGTGCTGTTAATGAGAGGACATTACTTTCTAATAAAAGGCCAAAAAAATTACTTATTGCATTTTTTGACACTTGAGTACTCTCAGAATACGTCATTCCACTGTTTTGCTGTTACTCTCCTCTCCTGGATAAGCTGTGCTGGAAGCTCCACATGGGATGCTGAGTGGAATGTGTGTGTCAGGTCCTGACTCTTGCACAGCACTGGGGTGGCCTCAGGCCAGGAGATATGGTGTGGCACAGCTGATGTGAGAGGTCCAAAACCTCTCTGGGGACAGCTGGTGGGAGGGACAGGTCCAGGTCAGTGCCACAAGCCAGCGTGAGGTCAGGGCTGCAAGTCCCTGTGCCTTCAGCACTGGTGTCTCAGGGCTTTGTGCTACCATCCCCCCACAGGCTGTCTGGACAGCAGTGTGTCTGTCTGCTGTCTCTCCTCCTGTTAGATCCCTTTCTCCACCTCTGCAATCCTGCAGCCAGATACAGCACTTTTGCTGGGGTGAGGTGAAATGTGGGAACTGCATCCTTTTGGAGAGGCTGTTCCTCTCCTTGTGCTTTGCTTCCTCTGCAATCTGCACCCTGTCAGGGCTCGCTCCATGTTATGGAAATGGTGCAAAGTAGCCGTGGAGACCTGGAAGCAAGTGAAAAGTCCCCGTGCAAGAAGTGAAGGGTGTAATAAAATCATTTATTGCATTTTGTGCAGACAGGAGTCTAGAAAAATGAGTACAGGTAAAGCAGTAAAGCAGTAACAGGGAGCATTCAACAGCTGAGGAGCCACTCCTCCATGAACACCTGCACAGAGAACACGGGGTCTGCACCGAGGCGGCCTAATGCACAACACTGAAACACACAGAAATTAAATGCAAGCCTAATAGGGTTTTTTTTGGTTTGCAACCTGTTTTATTTACAAGGTTTTAAACTTAATTGCATTGCTCTGCACACAGATTCTCTAAAACACAAAGCATTCTAGGTCACTACATGTCTATTGAAATATTGCACTCGAATAAAAGTCACTTGAATGGACAGAGAACATCTAGCTACAGTGATTAAAAGAGTATTGAATGAACCGACTTTGTGATAACATTCATAACAAATATATTGCACATGTAGCACAGAAAGTGTTGTAACCAGCAGATCTCAGACCTTTCGGTCTTTCTGCTAGTTTTTAGTCCTGCTACACAGAGGAGGGTCTTGACTCTTCTAGTGCAACTCTTGCCCTTGTGCAGTCTCTTGTCCTTCCTCTCGTCCAGCCACGGACCAGCACCTGCCCAGGCCGGATGCTGTCTGTGCCTCCTGTCCCTGCTGCCCTGTGCTTGCATGGTGGCCACAGCGACCTGAGCTGCCCTCCACAGTGACCTGAGCTGCCCACTGCCACTCACAGGGGCCAGGGCTGCTTGGCCCTCTGGCAGCAGGGACTGGAGCACGTGCCACCAGCGCTGTGTGCTGGCCGAACACTCCCTGCCGGCTGTGGCCACACTCCAGCCCACCCTCCCGTGGGTTGTGCTGCTCGGTGCTGCTCCAGCAGCAGCCTGCCTGTAAAACAAACTGGGGGGTCAAGACCTTCCTGTCTGGAACAAAAACCGGACCGTGTCTGCGCATGTGCCAAGGAGGAACTTGCATGTCTACCAGAGGAGGACACTGTCTTCACCACGGTGGAGCGGCAGAAGGGTGCTCCATGGGGAAACTGAACACTCACAGAGGCCAAACGTGCAGGGCTGGGTTTGTAAACTAACATGCAGTGCTGTCTGCTAAAACTGGCTCTCTCCAGCTGACGGCGAGGGGACACGCTGTGGAAACCAGCTCCTGTCTTGCCACAGCCAAACTGCCTGGCAGGGGTGTGGGAGCAGCCCTGACTCAGTCCAGAGCTGTGTCCCTGCTCTTGCTGAAGGATGGGGAAGGGGAATGCCTTTTTTCAGCAGTAGTGATGGAAAGGAATGGCCTTCCTACTCCCTGGGGGAGCCGGGACTATTGCTTTGCCATCAGGGTGGAAGTGATGCTGAGGGGAATGGGATCTACTGGTGATGCTGGGGGGATGAAGCAAACCTGTCAGAACTGTGCCCTGGCTGCTCTCACCACTGCTCTGCAAATGTCATTCCTGGCTGCCCTGCACCTGCAGCCAAGGGAGGAGCCTCTCACCTGATGCTGTGAGGGTGGATGCTGTCTGCAGGCTCAGCAGAGGCTGCACATAACCTGCCCTTGCCCTCTGCCCTGCACCATGTGCCAGGGCAGGAGGGGACCGTGCTCGCTGCCTCAGGCCCAGCAGGACGGGGCAGCAGCCAAGCTGCAATTAGAGGGCAACTGCAGGGAATGAGTGGCATCTTGTGAAGAGGCAGAGCAGCTCGCAAGTGCTCGAGGCCCAACAACATGGTGCTAACACATGAGCTGTGTGGGCAGGCTGCTGTGCCTCCCCCGCTGCTGCTGAAGTGCCTCAAATAATTTTGGGAGGCTGGAAACAGCCCGTGGAGCTTGTGTGTGGTGGTATAGAGCCAGCTCCAAGGGGCAGAGCTGCTAAACACCAGCAAATGCTGGTTCCCATGGGCTGCCCTTCCCAAAACTAAAAGAACTTTTCCCGTGCAGATCCCTACCCGCTCTTCTCACAGCTCCCAGGCTGCTGAGGCAGCAGCAGGACTGCAAAGCACTACCCTGTGCATCTGCAGCACTCATCAGCCCTGAGCTCCTGTGCTGAAGCCAGGTCTCAGCTCAGCCTGACAGTCCCCCTGTAAATGCTGAGCTCCCCATGCCTGTGGGAGCAGCTTCCACAGCAGCGTCTGTGACACGGACCTGCAGCCTCACAGGCAGCTGAGCTACCCTGGCAGAAAGTCTGGCTGTGACTGGGACCGCTCCTGGAGAGAAGGGAGGCACTTCGGGAGTGATGGAAATGTAGGAGCAAGGTATGAGCAGGCACAGATGTGCAGGTGGGGCTTGGTTTTGGTCTAGGACTGTGTCCAAGTAGTATCTTATAGCAAAAAAAAAAAAAAAAATCCAACAGCAAAAAACCCACTGCTTTTTATCCAAGCATCCCCAAATAGCTTTGGCTTGGACCTGGAGTAGAGGAGCTCTGAAAGGGAGCAGGGGCTGGCGTGGCCGGTGCAGGGGGGTTTCCTGTTCTCAGGGAGGCTGGAGCCAAGGCTGGCAGAGAGTGGGGTGGGCAGGGAGCTGGGAGCTGCCAGGGCTGCCTGTGCCAGGCAGGAGGCAGCTGCTGCCTGCATGGACACCTGTGGGGATGCTGTAGCAGCACCCGCTCCCCCTGCGCCTGCTGCCATGCAGAGCAGCACTGGGGAGCATCTGGAGGGGCTGAGGGGGCAAGTGCTTCAGCACAGGGGCTCAGCTCTGGCCAGGGACAAAGTGCTGCTCCAGTGCCCAGGCTGGCACAAAGCTGCCAGCACTGCCGAGAGAGGGCAACTCTTAGCAGGCTGCACTTTGAGTGGAAGCTCAAATCTGCTGTGAAACAAGTTCAGAAAAGTCTGTGACTTCTTTTCCCTGAAAACTCTTAAGAAGCTAAATTGAGAAGATAATAAACCTGCGACCTAGCCCTTTCCCAGGGGCTGCTGGTGGCCGAGGAAGGCTGCAGCCTCCACCACCACTCTGGAGCGCTCGGTGCGATGATGGGCTCCTGGTTAGTGCAGGAGCAGCCCGGCTCAGCTCCTCGTCCCTGTGGCCTGGTGCTAGCAGAGCCCTGCATCTCTCAGAATAGATATAGATCTCTATATATAGACTTCATCTGGTTCTATTAACATAAATATGATCACTTTAAAAATACACGTACTGTATTATGTACACTATGTACATGGGGCTGGGGCGGGCGCCAGCGGCACCCTGCTGCCCTCGCACCGCTTCCTGCGTGGTTCCTGGAACCGTTCACATTTGTTAAAAGCGCCTCAATTTCTCTTCTGTGAGAGATGCTGGG
>VXBQ01012609.1:652566-663815 GCA_013400175.1 Phainopepla nitens
TGTGCCCGCGGCGCGGAGCGGGGCCGGCGGCGACTCCCACCTGTGACTGAGGGGAAGTAGATGCCGACGAGCAGGGTGAAGTAGGACGTCATGTCGCTGAAGACGTAGGGCTGGTCCATGTCCACTGGGGTGTCGGGGGAGCTCACCGAAGGCAGCCCCCGCTTCTCCACGATCACGCCCTTGGTCAGGTATGAGCTCCAGAGGTTCTCTGTGAGGAGGGAGGAGGCCGGGCAGTGCCGCTGCCATGAGATGCCCACAAGCCCCACAAGCCCACAAACCCAGCACAGCATCCTCACCCCACAGGGATGGAGCTGGGGGCTGTCTGGTTCTCCCTCCCCTTCCCCGGCCTCACTGAACAGCTGGCACAGCCAGAAGACGGGGCCTCCAGAGGGTGAGGATGGCAGCACAGGTGGGCAACCAGAGCAGGTTCATATCGCTGCTGGCAGCGTCCCCACAAGATACTGGAGCAGCTGACATGGGATTGCAGTAGCAAATAATTAAGAGGGTAATATAATTAATGCTGATCAACACAGGTTTAAGGGAAGTGGATCGTGTCAAAGTAACTTGATAATGTTTTTGATGGGATTATGAGTGCGGGGCTGATGTAACAGGCTTAGCGTCCCTCCGTGTGCTGCTTTGGCCGCAGATCGCAGGGAGAAACTGGAGCAGTGGAGAGCAGCCAGCACTGGGCCGGGTGGGCAGAGGCAACTGCCCTTGGCACGTCACTGCTGGGGGCTGCAGAGAGGGGCAAAGGGGCCCACAGGGAGCAGCCCTCAGCCCCTGGCACTGAGCCCTCTTCATGGCTGCTCACAGGTGACAGATGGGGCTGGCAACCCCTATTGGCCTCGCCTGTCTCATCCTCCCAGAAACCAGGGAGACCCCTCACCTGGGGCTCAGCTAGCCCCAGTCATCTCTGCCAGGGCCAAACTGTGCCACCCGTCTTAAGATGCTGCTGGCCTGGTCACCCTTGCCACCAGCCACCCCAGAGTGGCGTCCTGGCTCTGTCCCAATGCCCTCAGTGCAGGAGTAATTGCTGCCTGTTGCCCCAAGAGAGACCAGCTGGGCGGGTGGGGGTCTGCACCCCCTCCCCAGCAGCACCACTGCCAACAGGAGCAGGTTCCACCCAGCAGCCAGAAACTCCTTATCTGACCCAAAAGACCTCAGAGTGGGACACCATCAGGAGGCTCCCAAACACCCTGTGACTGCACTCCACTAATCATCACGGTCACAGCTGCAGCCCTGAGCCCCACGTGCTCAGCCAAGTCTGAGCCCCCATGCCTGTGTCCATGCAGACACCAGGGCAGGATGGCTGGGGCAGCCCTGCAGCCATCAGAAGGACTGATCCTGCTGTAGCTCTGCTGCTTTCCTGAGTCTCAACAAGCACTCTGGCATGGGGGTCTGCAGACACCCTCTGAATGTGGCACAGAGCATCAGCCTCTGCCACCCACTGCTGAGCATGAGCACCTGGCAGATATACCAGTATCTCCAGAAAAACAGGTCATAAGTAGCTCCTCCCAGAAAATTCACGCATCTTTCTGTGGTCCTGGCCACTCTCCCAGCAGGGCTGTAGCCACAGCAGCTAAGTGGCCCCAAGGGGTGATTGCTTCTCTCAAAACCTCAAATCAATACCTGCCTTTCCAAAGGCCAAGGGGAAGCAGAGGGAGGATTTATTCCTCCTCAGACTTTGGGCATCATTCTGAGCCACTCCGCTGGCTGACACAGACTGCGTGCAGGTGGCTGCAGCGCCCTGCTCTGCCACCCGGTGCAGGAGTCTGTCCCACTGCCCAGCACAGCACGAGCACAGCTCACTGTGCCTCAGGAGCAGGGCAGCCCCCAGCCGGGATCACCCACATGCCCTCTCACCTGGACCCAGCACTGTTTGCCCCCACAACACCTGGAATGGCTGAGGAGCCATGCTTAGGACGGCCTCCCACAGCACACTTCCACCAGCCCTGCTGGCAAAGCTGCCCAGCAGGCACAGCCACTGCCCCACCACAGCTCCCTTGCACTTCCTTCTCCATGCTTCCATGCCCATGCCTTCATGCCCACGCCCACGTTCCCATGCCTCTGCTGGCATGTGCTCACCCTGGATGAGGCCGCTGGCAGCGCCGGGGATGCCCTCGATCTCAGTGACGTTGTTCATGGTGAAGTACTCATCGCAGGTCGCATTGAGGAAGCGGGAGGTGCAGAAAAGCTCCCAGAGCTTGGAGCCAACTGTCTCATTCCCCTCCACCACCATCTTGGTGCAGAGGTCGAAGCCGTGGCGTGAGAGGGTCCTGTTGCCCAGGAGGCAGATCCTGGGGGGGAAACGGGCACTCAGCACTCAGCATTCACATGCCCCAGCCCTGCTGCATCCCTCCAGGACCCTGTACTCACGGGAAGCTTGGTGGGTCAAAGGCCGATTTGATGACACCAGCATAGATGGCAAGGATGGAGAGGATGACACAGCCCAGGAAGACCAGGGCAAATTTGTTGACATACTTGACACCCACGAACACGACGGTGGCCATGCAGGTCAGCACACAGGTGCCGTACACACGCATGTTGTTGAGCATCGCGGCCGCCTCCCCGCTGGCGTCCTCTGCCTTGAAGATGGCCATGGCCGGGAAGATGTAGGCCTGGGGAAGAGTCATGGCATCACCACCTGGCTAACAGCCTGCAGAGGGGACCCCAGGGATGGGTTCTTCAGGCCTCATGCCCTGCCAGGAGCTGAGCCCGTGGCACTGCCCAAGGCAAGGACCAGGTACCTACCAGCAGGATTTCGATGGTGCCCAGGATGTACATGGCACCGGCAAAGGTGGTGCCCAGGTAGAAGCAGAGCCCCACGGCCCCACCAAACTCAGGTCCCAGGGAGCGTGAGATCATGTAGTAGGAGCCACCCGCTGTCAGAGAGAGCAAAAGTGGGTCCCAGGCAGACCCCAGTGACACCCTCAGCCCTGCCAAGTATCCCAGAGGGCAGACTGGAGCCAGGACAGCCACAGGCCCTGCTCCAGCACTCAGCAAGATGCAGAGCAGCAGGAGTGACCACACTGGCAGAGTCATTCCCCAGCAGCCAGGTGCAATGGCCCATGGCACAGGTGTTCCCTGGACACCAGGCAGGAGCTGGAGCCCCAGGGACCTGGGCCATACCCTGCTCCATCCTCCCAGAGGAGCCCTCAGAGCCGGGCTGCCAGGATCGATGGTCCCGCTGCGGCAGCAGGATGATAAATAGCTTTAATTACACCTCGCGTAGGGCTGTCAGTGCTGTGCCCAGCCTGGCGCAGCTCACGGCTCCCCAGGGCTCTGCAGGGCTGCCGTGCTCCGGGGGAGGCAGCCAGGACACCCACCGGCCACACCCCATGGTGCCTCCTGGGGGGCAGAGCCCACACACAGCAGCGTCCCTGTGTCCCGGGAGCAGAGCCCATCCCACCGCCCAGCCCGTGGCACCCAGCACGCCCTGCTCCCATCCTCCTGCCGTGTGTCTCCCGGCTCCCCGCGGCCTCGCCAGTCTGGCGGAGGGAGGAGCCGCGGCTGGCGGCTCTCGCTGCCATCTGCACCTCGCGGCTTTGGGGACGGGTGGCGGCTCCAGCACGGCGCTCCCCCGGGCCGGGGGGATCCCGCGCGGGCTGCTGGCAGAAGGCTGGGGAGCGGCTGGCGGCCCCGGGGAATGCTCTCTGGGAAAAGCCCCTGCAGGCACCCCACCCGGCAGGGACCAGCTGCCCGCACACGGGGCACCCGCGCGGACGGGGGCTTGGCTCTACCTGGCACCACGCCGTTGGTGGCGATCGCGCTCATGGAAATGGCCGTCAGCATCGTCTGCAGGAAAAAACACAGTGTGGGCTCCCGGCGGAGCTAGGCAGAGGGACAGGGGAGTGGAAGGGAGAGCTGGGGCCATGCTAGGACATGGGGCTTCCCGGGGCCACCCTGAGATGTGCCACGGGGCAGGGAAGCCCAGGGAGGATGAATGGATAGATGTATGGGTGGGTGGGCAGACAGGGCCGTTGGCTAGCAGCACAGCTGAAAGAGCTGAGCCCTTGGAGGGGCTGGGGGGACTCAGGCTGCCCAGGGCACTGGACAAGGCCAGCCTTCTCAGCCTCTGCCCTGGGGTGACTGTCCTGGCAAGGTGGCTCTCTGCAGCACGGCATGGTACCAGAGCAGGGGACCCTCGGCACATCCCCCTACATGGCAGCTATGATCTGGGTCACCATTTGAGCACCATTCCACTGCTGATTCCTCTGGGAAGCTGAAGGCTTCTCCTTGCTCTAAGTGGGGCAGGAGCTAGGGCAGGGGCAGAAGCTGGGCAGGAGCAGAGCAGGGCATGGTGGGCTGGCAGCTAGTGCACCTCTCCACAGTCCAGCCAGCCAGACTGGTGACCCCCAGACCATGGGCAAGGCCAGTGGAGGCTTATCTGGCTCCAAAACTCACGCAGGAGCAGCAGAGGAAGACCATGCAGAATGACTCCATGATGCCTGCGATCCCCACCACCCAGGTGAGACGCAGGAAGAGGATGACTCCAAAGATGTTCTGGAGGCAGGGCAGGTAGACACCCATGAAGGTGCCCATCCGTGGAGCCTGTTGAGGGAACAGCAGTTATCAGGGCCCAGGGGCCTGGCTGGCAGAGGAGCAAGAGGTCCCACTCCTCCCACAGAGCAGCCAGGAAACCAGGGTAAAACTGCCCCTGGTTGAGGCCAAGGGGTCCCCTGTTCCCAGGGCCTGGCACTACACAGGCACAGCCCGGAGAGGGAAGAAGGCTACCTCCCTCCTAAGTCCTCACCTGCACCGGCTTCTTCTTGCCCCCATCATTGTTCTCGGCCTCCTCATGCTCCCGGCTGCCCTGTGGCAGGTTGGTGTAATTGGCCAGTCCACTCAGCAGGGACGAGACCATAGGGCTTGTGTCCATCTCCTCCTGTGGAGAGCAGATCCCAAGTCATGAGGACAGTCCCTTGGGACCCCAACCAAGCCCAGGAGACCTCACCAGATGCTACCCATTGCCTGCCCCTCCAAATGGCATTCCTGCCATCCAGGAATGGTTTTGGCAGTGTGGCAACCCTTGCCTGGGGCTCTGGCACATCCCAGTGCCCGGGGTGCAGGTTGGGTGCTGTGGAACAGCTGCTTAGCTCCACTCCCTTCCCCTACCCCACTGCCTGCGTGCCCTACCTCGAAGAGGGCCATGTTCTTGCCATCGTACTCTTTGCCCTTCTCCAGGTCCGTGCTGTTAATGAAGGGGCTGCTCTCCTTGGGGTTGCCATCACCTGCGGAGACGCCACTGAGTCAGTCAGGCAGCCCCTGC
The DNA here is from genome assembly GCA_013400175.1 of Phainopepla nitens. NCBI lineage: Eukaryota > Metazoa > Chordata > Aves > Passeriformes > Bombycillidae > Phainopepla > Phainopepla nitens. Next base: position 657,836 of record VXBQ01012609.1, read on the forward strand.
CCCACCCACACCTGCAGAACATCCACCTCACGGGGTCACTGCTGTGAGGGGTCACAGCTGCCCGTGGCTCCTGCAGGAGAGCTGCCAGGGCCGTGGGCACCGTGCTCACACTCGGTGCCAGCACAGGCAATGGCAGGCCGGCATCCCAGCCACCAGCATCACCTCCCACGCCACACACGGGCAGGGGCTGCCATCCCCAGGAGCCACACGCCGCCCTGCCCCGCCGTGCTGACACGCGGGCCCGCCGGAGCGCATCCACGCAGTGAGGCAAGCAGAGTGGATCCGGGGGGAGCCCTCGGGCAGGATGCACAGCAGCGATAACTCACGGCACGGGGTGAGTGCCCTGGCACTGCCCGCTGCGCCTGCAGGGCAGGATCTGCATGGCTGCTCAGCATCAGTGCAGAGGGGATGGTCCCGGCACGGTGCCTGGGAGTGGGGCGGCTGGCCAGGTGTCTGGTCCTCCTCCCAGACACGCACCACAGGAGTGGGGGCCACAGGGTGGGAAAGCATCCCGAGGTGACATCACCGAGGGCAGATGGTGCCCGGGGCAGTGGAGCCACCCACAACGGTGCCAGCCCCATAGAACTACCAGGGCAGGGGCCACAGCCACTCACTGCATTAATGACCTAGTGCAGAAGAAACCTGGAGTTGGCTTAATAGTGATGAAAACAGCTGAGCTGCAGAGCAGCAGAAATAAATCAAGCTGGAAATGGAGCAGCAGTGAGGATGGTGCTGCCGGGGCAGCACAGCTCCAAGAGAAGGTCCACAGCAGACAGGGACCAGGGCATGGGGGCCAGGAGCCAAAGGACACAGTCCTGGGCAGAGCAGCTGAGAAGGCACCCACAGCATGGGGAAACCTGGGCAGCCAGGCTAGTCCCCAGCCCTCAGTGAGGGGAGAGGGGCTCCCTGCTAACACACCCATCCCACCACCACAGCCCCGCAGCCAGAGCAGTCACACTGCTATCGGCCACCGCACTGCTGGGCAGGCTGCCCACATGGTCACAGACCAGCTCCACACTTTGGGGCCAGGGAGAGAACTGCCCCCTCCACCATCCTTCAGCATGGAGCCTAGGAGTGGCCCTGGGGCAGAGGGATGGTGCCCTGGCAGTGTAGTCACCCACCCATGGTGGCAGCCACAAGACAGACCCTGCGACCATTTAGAGCATCCTGGTCCTTTGAAGACCGCTATTCTCCTGCCAGTTGACTCACATTCTGGATCCTGGAAGCCCGTGTGCAGTGGTGATTCACCATCTGCAATTCCCTGGCAGGGTGCTCCTGGCTGACCAGGAGGTGAAGCCTCAAGTGCTACAGGTGACACAGATGTGTGGGCTGGCCCTCAACTCCCACCATCCCTGGGCTCCTCCAGCACGGGGCAGCAGGGCAGCAGTGTCCCTAAGGGCACAGCCAACTCCAAGACACAGCCCACAGGCCTCTCCTCTGCAGGAATGGCCATGGCAGTGGCACTGAGACACCCTGGCCCACACATTTCTCTCCAGAGTCCCCTTGGACACACACCCAGCACCGCAGGTTGCACCACTGCCATGTGCCCGCCCTGTATCTCCCACAATGGGTCTCATCACGAACCTCCTGCGCTCCTTGCTCTGTGTTTGGTCTAAAGCCCCACTGAACCCTGCTGTCATTAGATAACATCAATGCTGTGCGCTGGCAACCACCCACTCACCACAGCTCTCACCCACCCGCACCAGTTCTGGGGACCACATTGATGTGAAACATCCATCACGCTGACAGGACACCCTCCAGGCTGATGCTGTGGCCATCCCCAGTGTGGTGACACAAGGGTGCAGGAGCAGGGCTGGCTGCAGCTCACCTCCGTTTTGGGGCTGGGTGGCACCAGGGGACACGGGCAGCTCGGCAGGGAGATGTGCTCGAAACGCGGCAAGGCTCTGGGACCCCTCCGGGAGAACGGAGCCCGCGGGGGCCTCGCCTCACCGCCTGGTACCCAGCCGACGACATCACCGTGCAGGTTTCCATGGCAACGGCGAGCCACGGCCGCCTCGGCTCCCGCTCTTATGTAACGGCGCAGGCAGCCGGACGCTGGCCCCACACGGCACCCGCGCCCCGGCCCCGGCCCCGGCCCACCGGCGCCGGTGGATGGTGCGGTNGCGCCAGCAGCACCCTGGGGTGCCCACGCTCCACCAGCACCACCACGGCACCCACAGCAGCACCCACGGCTCGCAGTCCCTCCACCCCCACCTCTGGCCAGCGCTCCTCACGCCGGGGCCATGGCCCGTGCTGACATCACCCAGGCTGCTGGGGCTGGCCCTGGCGCAGGAGCCCCTCGCCTGGTGATGCCNATGAGGATGCAGCACGGCTCGGGGAGAGTCGCAGTCTCGCACGTCCCTCCAGCCCCACAGACTGGAAGGAGTTAAGCACCAGGGCGCAGGGTCCCAGGTGACAAAGCGCTCCCGCTCCTGCTCCTGACGGAGACCATTTTGCCGCAGCGGGGCTGGTGCAGCCTCTCCCCGGTAGCTGCCTCAGACCCGTGGTCTGAAGTCAGGGGCAGGCAGGGCAGGCAGGGCAGGCAGCAGCGGGCACGGCGGGCAGTAGCAATGCACCCGTCCCTCGCCTGCCACTGCCCTGGCCAGCCCTGCCCGGCGGCACAAATGGGGTGCGGCCTCCCGGCCCTGGGGACACATGGGACACTGCCAGTCCCACCAACGCCCACGGGGCTGCCCCTGCCCCGCTCCCCCGGCGCAGCCAGGACAGAGCAGCGCAGGGCCGGAGCGCTGGACGGGGCTAGCAGCCCCAAGGCCAGCAGCCGAGCAGGGAGACACAGTGTGAGCTGAGCAGAGCAGAGCAGAACAGAGCAGAGCCGTGCCAGGCTTCGATCCCGGAGCTCAGCCGCCCCCCTCCCCAGGGATCACTCAACATGAATCGGCCTTTTAATTTGCTGCGGCGGCTGGAAGGGCTGGCGGCGGGATCGCTGGCAGGAACCCGCAGCCCCGCCGTGGGCACCACGCAGCCCCACTCTCGGCAGGGCTTCCACCAACCTGCCTGCCCGGGGCAGCCCATAGCAAACGCGGCAGCGCCAAAGGTCCGTCACAGCATCCTCGGAGCCCCCCAAGGCAGCGCTCAGGAAGAAGCACCAGCCACAATTTGATCTTCTAATGGCTTTTCACTTAGCCCTAAATTGGGTTGGGAAGCGTCATGTCCCTTATCCCAAATCCTCCCTAATCGCTTTACACGGCGCAGGGCACGGAGCACTGGCTGGGGTAGCCCCAGCAGCCACCCCCCACGGGCTAATTAACCAGAGCTGCTGCCGAGGTTGCTACCCGACCACGGCCGGCCCGTCCCCTCCGCAGCATCCAGAGCACAGTGAGCCCCAGCCGGGGACATCGGGCACTCGGACTGCGGCACGGCCCGGGAGGTGCAGTGGGAGACGGGGCCGGGCTGGGATAGCCCCGACCTCAGAGCCCTCCGCAGCTCCATCTGTGCTCCTGCACAGGGCTGCTGACAACTCCGGAATCCCCTGTGCCCCCCTTCCCGCTCCGGTCCCCTCAGCCCCAGGGCAGCAGCAGTGCGATGGCTGCTCATGGCACTAGGGATGCCCTGGGGCTCCCCTGGAGATACACAGGACACTCTGACTTTTGCCACAGGACACCTGGACTCCCGGGGCTCTGCCTGCAGCAAGGGGCACCCCAGGGTGACCCTAGCAGGCCAGCGAGCACATGGGCGAGCACGTGGCCCTGGCTGATGTCCCCAGCTGCTGCCGTTTTGCAGGAGCTGCTGGCCAGGGAGGCCACGCTGCTGTTCTGTCACCTCTGGCTATCAAGGGGACTTGGCTGTACACACACTGCCTGGCCCTGGGCTGTTGGCCTGGAGCGCTTAAGGCAGATGGAGATGGCCAGGGTATTCTTATGGCAGCGGCATCTCTGCACCCACCCGGCTTCCTTCTACCCTGCACAGGAGTGTCTGACAGCTGTCCTGGGGAGGGTGACCCTTGGAGAGGCCACACAGCCCTTGCAGCCCCACTGAGGCAGAGACCACTGATGATCGGAGCAGTGCTGGCTCGTGCTGGCAGTGTCACAGCAGAGCCAGCTCCAGCTGCAGTGTGGCAGGGGAGCAGGGGTGGGGGTCAGGGCTGGGGTGATGGGGTAGGATGCTCCCCCCATCCCAGAGCTGCGCTTTCCCCCTCCAGCCAGCAAGCACACCCAGTGGCCTTTTGGGCTGGATTCCTTCACTGCCTGACCCAAATTGGACCAACTGCTACTTCAGACCTATCCTCTTCCCTCCTAAACCCGGGATTATCCTCCCTTTGATCAGCCGGCCCTGCAGCGCAGGATTTCCAGCACAGGCGTTTTGGCTGGCTGCATTTAAACAGCTTCCCAGATTCTCCGACAGTCCAAGCCCTGCCTCAGAAATGGCCACGGACACAAGTTCCAGCAAAGCTCCTGGTCCTGGATCTGGGCTCCCCGGGCATCCCAGTGCCCCCCGGGCTGGGTGTCAGCATGGCACCCTGCAGTGGGGCTGCGGCTGACATCCCAACACCCCAGCCAGAGCAGTGCAAGCAGCCAGAGCAGGGAGCCCTGCCTGCTCCCCGCTCCCCCCACCTCCCCAGAGGGTCTGCACTGGTCCAGTCCTTGTTGAGTTGCTGGGGCTGGAGCCCTTCCAGCCCTTGTCATGTGGCTCGGGCATGCTGTCCAGAGCATGACCTGAGTGGGGACACTGCTGACCTTTCTGACAAATAAGGCCTAAGCGGCACCCAGGGCTTCAGTGGTCCGTGCAGGGCTTGGCAAGTTGCTGGACAGCCATCACTGGAGCAGCCAGGACAGGTGCAGGGGGCCCACTGCCATGCAACAGCTTTGCCACCCGACGAGTTTTCCATGGTCCCTGCAGACACCTCATGATGGGGGTTCAGATGACCCTTGGCATGGGGGGGGACAACCTCCCCCCCGTCAACTGCAGCCACCCTTGTCACGGGCGTGGGGAGCTCTGCCAAGCCCCTTCCTACAGAGAGTCCCTGCTCCCCCAAGTCCCCCAGGCCCCTGCTTCCTCCAGCCCTTCACCCACCGTCCCACAGGGCACCATGTCGCCAGGCTCAGCTCCAGGGACAGTCTGCCCGGTCCATCTGTAGTGGCACTGTGTCCAGCCCTCCTGCCAGACCCCAGCATGGCAGAACCGCCTGCTGCCACGCCGCTGGCGCTGCCGCGATGGAAATCAGTGAGTGGGAGAGATCCTGATGCTGCAGAGGGCAAGGGGAGGGCAAGCGCCCACGGAAGGGCATGGCCAGGGGCCAGTGCGACAACCCCAGCCCAGCAAGGTGCCCCCAAAAGTCTCCTGCCAGCCCTGACCTTGAGCAGAGCTGCAAATAAACATGCAAATAAACAGACTGGGGTCGGCAGAGCAGAGGAATACACAGAGCCTGTGGCTGTGCCTAGAACCTCCCTGTGGGCAGCCAGGACCCCCACAACCACTGCCACAGCCATGTGCCACATGCTCCTGGCTGGGGCTTCGGCAGACCCCACGAGGGGACCTGGAGAGGAGACCTGGCGGGGTGTGGGAGGGTGAGAGGGGCAGTGCGAGTCCTCCTGGGCACACACTACATCCCCCTGGCTGCAGCCCGTCCCTGTGCCTGGCAGGAACAGCCGCAAGAACGGGGCCTGTGCTGCCTGGCTGCCGGGTGCTGAACGTGGCCCCGGGAGGAACGGGGACCCTCACATAGCTCGGTAGTGCCGGGTGCCGGGAGGGGCTGAGGCCAAAGAGGCAGCAGTGACGGGGCTGCTGCGGGGCCGAGCGGCCCCTCGCCCGCGACAGACAGCGGCCCTGCGCCGGGGCTGCGCCAGGGCTGCAGCGGGACGGGGCACAGCGCGGCGCGGCACGGATCGGACCGGACCGGCTCGATTCGACACGACAGGGCTCGCTTTGGCTTAGCTGGGCTCGCTTCGGCTCGGCTGGGCTCAGCCCGGGACGAACGGCTCCTGCGGCCCCGGAGCAGGGCCCGGGCGGCCACTTCAGCACC
>VXBQ01012610.1:267-28362 GCA_013400175.1 Phainopepla nitens
GCTGCTGCTGCGGGGCGCCGGGGACGTGCCCTTCCACCACCCGGCCCTGCTGCCCCTCTGGTGCTACGCCTCGGGGGTGCTGCTCACCTTCGCCATGAGCTGCACGGCCCACCTCTTCAGCTGCCTCTCCCCGCGCCTCCGCGCCACCTTCTTCTACCTGGACTACGCCTCCATCAGCTACTACGGCTTCGCCAGCACAGTGGCCTACTCCTACTACCTGCTGCCGGGGCTGAGCCTGCTGGACGCCGGCGCCATGAGCCGCTACGTGCAGCAGCGGCTGGGCTGGCAGCTGGACTGCAGCCTGCCCATCGCGGCCTACCGCGTGCTCGTGCTGCCCGTGGCGCTGGCGCTGGCCGTGGGCTGCACGGCCGCCTGCTGCCGCAGCCGCGCCGCCTGCTGCGCCTACCCCTTCGCCGTGCGCACCTTCGTCTTCGCCATGCCGCTCAGCATGGCCTGCCCCATCATGCTGGAGAGCCTCCTCTTCGACCTCCGCGCACGCAACCCCACGCTCTTCGTCTACTTCTACCGCCGCTACTTCTGGCTGCTGGTGGCCGCCTTCTTCAACGTCAGCAAAATCCCCGAGCGGATCCAGCCGGGGCTCTTCGACATCGTGGGGCATAGCCATCAGCTCTTCCACATCTTCACCTTCCTCAGCATCTATGACCAGGTGCACTACGTGGAGGACGGGCTGGCCGAGTTTCTCAAGGCACCCCTGCCTGCCCCCACCTACCTGGGCACCGTGGGGTATATGCTGCTCCTGGCCGTCTGCCTCGCCGTGGTCGTCAGGAGGTTCCTCAACGTTGCAGACCTCTGCAAGCAGGACTGACCAGGCCAGCGACCCTTGAGACAGCGACCACCATGCCAGCGACCCTCGGGCTGGAGACCCTTGGGCCGATGACCTTCAGACTGGTGAGCCTCAGACCGCACCCACCATGGCCTGAAGAAGCTGTGAAACCTGGGGGAAACACACCTGTGGAAGAGCCAGGTCCCTTTCATGGAGGTTTGCTGGAGAAAATGACCATGGCAGAACTGCTCATGCTCTTTAAACTACTAGGTTACCAGGGGAAGCAAGCAAATGCTCACTGGTATGTTGCTGCTTAGAGTATAAGCTGAAATAATTTAGCTCTGCTGCTAGGAAGAACGCATGAATGGTGAATGCCACTTACTAATTTCATAACAATTAGGTCTAAACTAGCTCTGTATATACATATATATTTATATATCTAGCTATATATTTATTAGCTACATATATGTATATATGTATGTATACACCTGAAGATATCTGTGCAATGATTTCTTATAGACTTTTAGTCAACTCCTACGTGAAATTTCCTAGCAGATCATGCACTGACATTTATCTTCCTCTCTGATATTGTAACAGGCCTTTGCAGCCACATACTGGATTTTAAATGCAAACAAATCGATAGCTATCTATAGTTTCTAAGGTCTTTCAGCCTTTTCAGCCAGGGAACAATAGATTTAAGAGAGAGAGGAAAAGCAACTGTGAATTATTACAGAATTACCAGTTGATGGAGAGACTTTAATTAGACAGACAGTGAGTGGCTGGTGTAGCCACTCAGATACTAAAATAAAATAGAGGGATATGTAAAATAACTGAACCAGAAAGGGGTCAGACTGGTTTGGAACGGGGGCAGGGGAAGAAGAAGGACACTGCATAATGGAATGGCTCTTCCCTCAGCATGACAGGAACATCTGTTGTGCTACGGGAGTTGCTGAGGGGCCCCTTCATCTTCCTGGGTAAATCACCCCCAAATCAGTCCTCTAGAGTCAAAGTCAGATGCCAGACTTTCTATAAACCCCTGCCAAGCTCGGTGGGAGTTCTGTGGATGTAAAGAGAGTAGCTGATGCATGAGATCTCATTCCGGATCTTTAAAAAATTACATAGAACTGGTTTCTACTGCTCTTTAATTAGAGCACTGTCAGATTTACCATCCTAAAATTAATTGCAGAATAAGATACTGCTGATTCTGAGTTCAGCACCTAAAATCTGGCTCTACAAGTACTGGATACTGGCACTTTTTTGTCATTCCACACTTTTTCCTATTCTGATTAGTTGTGGCTGCAGCTGGATGTGTTGAAGTCCTCTTTCAGAAGCTTTGGGGGAGTTCAAAAACAAGAATTAGGAGATATAGGACAGCAGTATCTTTTCAGAGCAACCCAGGTATTATCCTTGCCACACAACAAAGAGCTAAGTATAGAATTTACTCTCTAGATACATTTTTGTAAATCGTGCAGGTTTAAAGCAGATGCATTTTGCTTTCCTCAGACAGAACAAGTGCAATAATGTTACACAAGAGGCTTAAAAATCGAAGTTCAGGTGAGAAGCTACTTGTGTAAGCCATTGTCAAAAGAAGGGTGGTACTTCCTTAGGAAACCCTTGTGTCAGACTGCATAATAGTGTAGTAGCTGTTTTACTCAGCTCCTATTGTAGAAGTGTATTTCTGCTTAGGTCTTTCCCATTTTCATGGACATGGCATCTGAATCCTAACACAATGTTTTGAGTCCAGTCCTAATCTTCTGTAAGACAAAGTCCCCTTTGTTTAAAATGGGAATAGGAAGAACTGTAGCCAGAGATTATTAAGTGAAATCCTTAACATTGGTCAGAGTCATTACAGACCCAGTAACTGATATGCCCTCTACCAATGTAACAGCTCTATGAAAATTTCTCAATGGAAGTGCATAAGCTAAAAGAAAATTACACTCATTCAATCTAGCTTTTATCTCAATCCATTTTAAGTATAGCAGTTTGAATATTTTAGATTCTTAGTGAACGATGAAAATGGCCTAACAAAAATATACACTCTTTGCTAGCTGCAATTCTGCTGGTATATAATTTCTGGAAGGGTCAGATGTGGTCTGTTAAGGAAATTGACTAGAATTATCTGAAGTAGCAGTTCCCAAACTGTGGCCTCTTGAGTTATCGCTGTTGGGCCATAAAAAAACTGCATGGCCCTGCCCTGTGTGAGTGGCTGTGTTCAGTTTTCATTTGCCAACCTGCGTTAAAAGAAAATGGAAACTACATGAAGTATTTTAAATTTTACCTATTTTCAGTAACTTTTGTCATAAATAGCATTAATGTAGCATTGCTTTCTTCAGCTGCCAAAAAAAGCAGAAAATGATCTGCACCACTGGGAGAGGAGGCTGGTTCACAACACTGTTTTTCCTTGAAATGTGCTTTAGTATTGTGAAAACTGTGAAAACTCACAATAGAAAAGCAGTGGATCAAGACCTGCAACGATGTAATGCTATGGATTTCCAAAACTGCAAAAAGAGGCTGTATTCAAGTCAAAATAATAGAGGCATAGTAGTTAGAGCCCAGTGACTCATCCAAACTAATTATGTAGAAAGGGTTTGCCTGGGAGATGCCACTAGCACATCCAACCAGCAATTAAAAACTAAGAAATAAATCAGGAAGGCCAGGGACAGTAAACTTCAGCACTAGAAGGCAGCTTAGAAACAAACAGTAAAAGCCAAATGTAAAAGACCAAGGTTTTAAAGCATACTGAATAATGAATTATATTTGTGCTTGTCAGTCACAATGTAGAGGACATCTCACGAGGCAATGTCAAAAATGGCTGTTGCTAACTTGTAAAAATACATTTGATATTTGGAGTTAGGCCACACAGGGTCATCTATATATATCCCAACGACAGATAACAGTATAAGTTTGGATTGCAACCAACTGCAATTTTACTGCAATCTTACTGCTGTTACCTTTATACCCTGTAACCCAACAGAGCTGCCTGTGAGCCCCAGTCACACTGAAGATTGGGTACCTGGCTCTGATATTAAGAGTATTGCTTCATTCAGAAGTTTCTGTTGGCAAATTATTTAGGCACATGTATGGGCCTGAGCACCTCACGGAATTATTTGTAAAAGCTGGTAGCAAGCACTGCTGTCTGAGCCACTCTAAGCAGGCTGCTGAATCCAGAGTGAATGGCTACAGGGAGATGTGATTAGAATTTAAGACTTCTAATTAATGGATTATTGTTTGTCCGTTTTGTTTAAAAAATGTGACTACAAATTAAAAAGGTACAGTAAATGTAGAGAATATCTAGGGGAATGTTACCTGAGTGTCTGGGTCTGTTCAGTGAAGGACATTATATAGATAATTGTTCCATTTGCTGCATCCGATGGACAGAACAAATCTGAGATAAAAAGATTAAAATTGGAACAAGATATCTATAATTACAGTGCTTCTTTGCTCACATAGAAGTGAGTCAGCATTTGTATGACTTGTAAGGGTGCAGGATAACTTTCTGGTGTGAAAGCACATGACTGAAGAACATGTGTAAGCATGTCCAGAGCTCAGACAAGAGGTCTAACCTGCAGACTAGATGCATGAGGAAATCCTAGAAAACTTGCTTGCAGAAGCACCTGTCGTAATGTTTTTATAACCTGCCATAAGGTCTACACTGTGGATTCCACAGCTCATGTTGAAAACCAAAAAGGCTTTTCAAGCCTATTGTAGTAGAATCTGTACGGGGATGGGAGCCAAGGTGGGGACTGGAGCACAGGGGTTGGCCTGTAAATGCTTGGGTGTCTTTCTGTGTTTGGCCAGCACTGACCTCCAGACTGACACACCTGTGCTGATGTGAAGTGACTGTTGCTGGGGCCACTTCCCAGAGTGTTGGTGGCATAGACAGCCCCCCTTGCATTCAGCACGTGCCTAGAACTGCAATCTACACTGGCATATATTCAGTAAGCCTGGCTTCTGGGCACTTCTGAGTAGCCTGTGAGCTTCAAGCTCATCTTCATGTAAGATCGATAAAACTGATCTGTAATCATTACCCTGTTTGCTGTGGTGATACAGTATTTCTTCTGCAGTGTATTCATTTGAATGTTACTGTCCAGGATATCTGTGAAGCTCTGAGCAGCTCATTAGCAAGCCTGGAATCTACAGTCTGGAGACAAAGGGAAAGGTTTCATCTGCATGCTGCACTTGTAGAAATGTAGCAGCTAAAAGTAGAAGTATGTTCTGTTTGTTTTTTTTTTGCTAAAATGATAGTTCTGCTTAGTTGTCCAAGTGTTATGCTTATTATTTATTTGCTGAATCCAGCTACTTTGTCAGGTTTTTGTGAACAGTGCACCTGCAGAAAATGACAGTATGAAAGTTTTACTTCATGTTTAATTAAACTCTCTGAGGCAGCACATTCATAGAGCATTATTGCACTAAACTCAGTTGATTACCATCCACATGCCTTACAGAAGTAAGTCACACCTGTAGTAATTGCTCAGATCAAACTGTTTTTCATTGCCTATGAGAGTAAAAATGACCAAGTGGCCAGTAACAAGCTGAGGAGTCAGGCGCTCCTGGGTTCTTATCCTTGCTTTGCCACTACCTGTTCTGTAATCTAGGGCAAGTTGTTTAAACTGTATTCATTTTGAATGAATTTTAATTCATGTGAAACACTGGAATTGTACCAGGGTTGAATTTGACCCTTTGTGTCTCAGTTTCCACATCTGTAAGATGGGGAGAATATCTTTACCTACCTCGCAGGGTTGCTCTGAAGATTAGCAAATGTTTGTAAAGCACTTAAAAATGCAAAGACCCTCCCAGGTGCTAAGAAGAAATATTACTGAACTCCAGCAGAGAGAATGTTATATTTTTCCTCATCTCACAGGCAGAGGAACATGAATGTTTCCCGATCATGAACTCTGGGGACAAACCCCTGTCTTTGCCATACTCCTAGGATGTTCACATCCTGTGTCTTTTGGAGCTGACAGCAAAATTTCCACTGCCTTCAAGTGGGGGGCAATCAAGACCCAGGCAGTATTTAACAGGCTGACTAAATGCTTAAGGGTCAGGAGTGAAGAGAAAACATACATGACTTACATAGGCGTTTGTTCAGAAATTCTCCCTGGTAATTTGTACTGAGGAGCACTGTAACACCCACGAGGCCTCCTTGTTCATTTAGCCATGGATTGTATTCCTGTTACTATGAAACAATGGAGCAGGAGTTCCCAGCAGTGTCTGTAAGACCATGATTATGTCTCAGTTGCCATTGGGAATTTTGAGCTACATCAGACTGCTTCTTACCAGAGTAAAAGGACCTGAAATACATGAAGCTTTTAAGAAAAAAGTATGTAATCATTTGAGAATATGAAATTATATTGATCAAACAGCTTTCTCTTTTTCCCTCCTGTTCTGCAAAACCAACAACATGGAGTTAATCCTATGGTTGAGTGAAGTCTGAACTGGGATCTTTTGACCACTTCTATGTACTCTGTGAAGGAGCCCTGAAAAATCATCCTACTAACCCACTGCCCATCAACTGGAAGGGCTGATACAAAAAGCACCACTGAGAAAAGGACCATGTTTTTAAGAGCTTTTCTAACTGGCAGCAGTAGCTGAGGGAAAAAAAAAAAAAAAAAAAGAAGACATCAAAGGGTTTGAGTGGTTTGTTAGTCAAGGCCTGTACATTTAGAAATTCTCCCAATATCCAAGTATATTCCTAGCTTCTGTTAGACACCTCTGAGTCAGGGCTATATAACCAACAGCCCAGTTACATCTGGGACTTTACTCTGTTCTCCTCAGATGAGATGCAAGATGGTAGTGTCACATGCACGGAAAGACACAGGCCTCCATTCAAGACACTTAGTGTCTTGGAGCTGGGTGTGGAACAAAGTTAAATCATTTTCACATCTTGCTTAGATAGATGCTGCTTCGTTCCACTGAATTCAGTAATAAATTATTGACCAAGACAAAGGAAGCAGGCTTTTGCTTAAAGTTGCCTGGAAGGAAACACCACCAGCAGACTTCTGCTATCAGGGCAATTGCTTCCTGGGCCATACTCAGAACATGGAGGATTCTGAAGCAGGGCTTTGCTATTTCATGGGAATGCCTTAGGATTTGTGGTTGTAGCTGGGAGTTAATAGTACAGAGAAACAGTTTATAGCAAGTCAGTTCTGTCTGCTAGAGGTTCAAGCACGCTTTAGTAGGAGGTATCACATTTAAGGGGCTGTGCATGCAATGAACAAAAAGTGTGACTTTTGTGTGGTTCTGTTGGGAGGGTTTGAAAATTTACTCTTTGTACACTTTTGGATGCTGACTACTCTATATGTAATGACTATGCATTTTTAGCAAAAAAAAAGGGTGTGATCTATAAATAAAGTTGATTCTGAGTTCATTTTTGCAGAAATGCATTTATGAAAGTTTTTCTCATTTCTTAGTATAACTTACTGTGACACCTGTAGGATCAGGAATGTGTTGAATGTAGTTACCTTCAAACACAGGTGATGTTAGCATGAGTACAAGAACGTTCAGTTCTTGTATAGGGGTGTTGGTATTTCTGAAAACACTATACTAGCAAAAGTATCATTGCTATTTTATTGTCTTTTATATTTTAAAGCAATAAAATAGCATTCTTTGCCATTTTAGTTCTCTGCTAACTAACTAATGATAGACATCCCTGTTCCACTAAGATGATTAATATGTATTAGAGGATTAATGTTCAGTGCTCACTTGAAAAGTCATGAAAAGTAGCAATAACAGTGTCAAGAATCGCAGCAAAATATTGACTGCAAAATGAGGAGGTCTGTTTGGCATCAGGTTTCCCATTTGGCAGAGAAGGATGGCAAAATACTCTTTTCAGTCCAAGTCAGGCACCAAAAAGCACTCAGTGAACTGCAATTGCATAAAGTATCTTCCTTAAGGCTTTTCTGTCAAAATTCAGCAGGACAGGATGTATCCCAACATAACTGCAGGCTCCCCCTGATACTCTGAGAAGACTGAACGCAGTGAAAAACTGTAGGTTCTTCCAGTTGAGGTCTGCAGAATTCCTTCAAAAGTTCTAAAAATTCTTGAGATTCTTATTTGCAGACTTTGTACAGCCTATTTGAAATGTGGCAATGACTAAGGATTTGATGTTCCCAGCAAAAACATCCATTGCGCTCTTGGAAGCAGATGCTTCAAGAGACTACATCCTGCAAATAAACAAATGCTTCACAAGACTGCATCCTCCTGTTAAGACTTAAGGGTTTTCAATGTTATCAGTAAACTCTGGATCTGACTGCTGGACATGAACATGCTGGAGGAAAACCTCACAAAACTGATGAAGCCAGTGAAGATGGCAAAACACTGAGCAGAATAGGCAACAAAAGTTACTGCTTCTAGGACAGGTAATTTATTGAGGCCAGTACCTCAGCCTTCAGCTGTGGTGGATCCATAGTTACTCTGATACTCTACTGGAAATCTGAAGGCAATCTGTATTCTGTTACCATGACATCACTTCTCTGAAAAATGACCCTAAAAGTCAAAGTATTTGACGAGGAACAAAGGAACACCTGCCACGCAACAATTACCTTCAGATTTTATTCTTTAATCATAGGATCATGTAAGGTTAGCAGGATCTGCAAGGTGGAGATGAAACACATTAAAAGCTGGTAAAAATGTAGAGCAAATCAGTATTAATGCTAAGGCTAAATCTTGGCTGCAGTGACAAGAGCCTTTGGGGCAGACTCTACAGATGCACTTTCTGCATCAGAAACCCTCTACTACAAGGCAGATTTCTTATCAGGAGTGGCAGTACACTTCTGTTAGTAGGGAGCTGGGAATACTTCTCTTGCCAGGGAGCACAGCCTTTGGGTACATGATGCATGCTTTACAGAAGCAAAACAACCATGTCACACAATCTTTTTGGAGAGTAAGCAATTTTATAGAGAGTTCTAATTTGAGTCTCTCCTGCCTCCAAGGTCTAATCCTTTCCTGTCTCTCCTGACTGATGAGACATGACAATATGGTTTTCTTTCATTTTTGGTGTTAGGCATACTTTTCAATATTATACTCTGTTTGTTAGAAAACATCTATTCTCTCTCACTCTCCTCTGCTATCCTGAGAAACTGGGCAATGCCACATCTACAAGAAAAAAATCCTTTTTTTTTTTTTTTTCCTGTCTTTATATGCTGGGCTCTCCACATCCACAGTCCTGGGGCTATGGAATTCAATCACTGGCACTCACTAGTGTTCCAAAATCTCAGCTTTTCTTCTTAGCAGCACTTGGAAAGACAACTAGGAAATGTCAGTGGGATGGATAACAAGCAGCAGTATCTGTAGCCCTCAGAAATAATACAAATTATGAGCAAAAGGTAAACAGGTCCCTGGGGCAGCTTCTCTGATACCTTTGTACACACAGGCAGCATCTCTCATTATCCAAAATTTAGTGAAACTCCTAAGCACACGCTTAACTTCAGTAGGACTATATGTTTATCTTTGTTCATTGGCGGGGTGAACTTTTCCTTGTGTTAAAGTGTGCTATAGAAGCAGAGCCCTAATGAGCAGACAGTGCCAGGGAAATGCTGCCAGCAAGAGTCTGGCACAGCAGATCCTACCATCCAGCCCTAAGGCAGTGTCCTACACTCCAACACCCAAGACTCACATTCCCTCCTCAGCTGTAGCACTTTAAAGCACTCCCAGGGCATTGTCTGAAAAATTTTAATAGAAAACAAAGAGCAAAATATATATGCGTAGCTCAAAATGCACCAACTCAGTCATGAAATAAAGCTGCAGATTTTCCATTTGTACCAATTACAATATTGAAACATTGTTTCTTGTAGTGTAGTAGAAAAACACAGCTTGAAGAGAAACAGTTTGGAACAGTAAGTAACCAGAATCACTGAGCGCTAAAAAATATATTCACTAGCCAACATAGTTAAAAATAATATTTATTTCTGTAGAATATAGACTCAAACAGAGAAGCCAAAAATTCTGTGAAGAACACCTTTGTCCCTAGCAATAGAACCTGTTCCTTCAAGCTATAACCATTGTGCCCCAAGAGAAGCATGCCATCTCTTTTATTCTGAAGTTGAGATGTTCTTAAGACAACAAAAAATTAATTTGACTTAACTGTTGTTCAGTAAAACACAGATAACTGAGACTATACAAGATTGAGAAACCTGCTCAAAATGCAATATTCAGGTTGTTAAATGAATATTATTTAAAGTCCCAGCTAGCTTTACACTCAGCAGCCCTATCACCTCAGAGGCAATATACAGCCAGTGTATCTTCAGATCTGCTTGTACTGAATGACCAGTATTGCAGAGACTACAGTGAATTGATATAATGAATGGCAAATCGTAGATGCCTCCAATTACAGTTCTTCTGTGATGAGTATATTCTTGTATTCAGACATAAGGCTGAATTACATACATGAAAAAGTCGGTGGTGCCCTACATACTTTGGTTGAGGTCTCCAGTTGCTACCAAAAAGATATTTTAGAAGTCTTCCTTACTATAGGAAAAAAAAAAAAAAAAGTAAAAGTAACCTCACAGAGTTTAAAAGATATATTGATTTTGACTTTGCTTGCAGATTCTTACATGGGTTTGCACAAAGCAAATGAACTGCTGGACTTACAAATATTACCAAGTGAAGTAATCAGTGCTTTCTCTTCTGAAAGTCACTGTGACTTTCTCCAAGCAGAGTCACTGAAGACCCACCGGCCCTCTCCCCTTTACCGCAGTTGTGACTTGGAGTGCAAGTCCTCTGTGGAAAGTACTAGATGTTCACCTAGCAGTTTCCAACAGAGTTCATTGCTGCTTTCAAATAACCCCAAGGAATGTTATTCATTAGCCAAATATGCACATAGAGCTAACAAATAATTATGATTTTCAGGCTCTGGAATTGTCATGATTTCTAGTTTCAGTGTCAGGGCAACACTGCCAGGTATGTCCTAGACATAAGTGACTTTCAACTTATTACTCAACACTCTTCGTTTCAAAAGTCATGTCAGTCCCCCACTAGCTCATGAATGAAACAATCTGCAGCAAACAGGCTGGTAAATGAAGTCGGGAAGGTGGCAGCTTCCCACGTGCACTATAACAGGTCAGCCGTTCCCTTCACAAGTGATTCCTGAGCTAAATTCACAAACAAGCAGCAGACTCAATTCTCTTCCCTTGGCATTTTGCCCAGAAGGCTCAAACAGGCTGGAGAATAATTCTGACTTGTGAAAAGCTCTTTTCCCCTCCTATTCCCTAATCACATCCCTGTGTGCTGTACTGGCACCGAGGATGCAGCAGGAATGCAGTGTGGCACAGCACATCTCTGTGCTGCACCGGTCCGTCCGTGGCACGGAGCCACATGATCCCACCAGGGCAGCTCCCACACACCAGTCAAAGCAGCCTGAGAACCAGGCAGTGGCAGCCCTGCTGCCTGCTGTGCCAGCTGAACCCCAGAATAAAGAGATTCAGGCCTGCTGTTCAGAAGAAAGTCTGAACATTAGTCTGTGCCCAGCAGACCCGTGGAGGACACTAAGGTCAACCAGCAGGAGTGTCCCAGACAAGATTTGGTCTTACTTGGTTTTAAGAAAACAAACTTTCATTTTCTAACTCAGCCATCAATGATAAATGATATAGAGAATAGAAATTTTCAGTTTCCCTGAAGTTGCTGAATAGAGCTTAAAGACTAAATGACAAAAAAAAATAAAAGGATAAATGGGTGTAAAAATATGACCACAGGAGGATAAACATGGCTGGAATCAGTGGACAAACAAATAAAAAGGACTACAGTGGTTTTTTGCAAGTCATGTAACAAAGAAATAACAGCCCATGCCCCCCCAAAAAAAGTTCAAGGAAAAGTCACCTTTAATATCAAAGCATTCTGTGAATACAACTACCAGAGACCGCTTTTATGACTCTCCAGGACCAAAAAAGGACTTCCAGTGAGAGGTGGATACATACAAATTAGTTCTAGGAAAGTAATGTTTATGTATTAAATAAGAACCACGTTTAATGAATATGTATGATTATGATGGATAAAAACCTTCTTGTAAAGCCTCACAACACACACACAGAATAAAAAAGTATCCTCTGTTTGTCCTGCACAGATAAAGAATGCCTGTTTTCTAATGCTTCAAATGTATTAAAAAGTTTATTCCAGCCTATTTCAGTATCTTCACTACTCTGAGGTCTGAGTTGGGTCAAATCCTCAATTTCACCAGCTGGAAATGAACAAATTATTCACATGTATTGAAAAACATCGGTAATTCAGAGTGCATTACTCAGCCCCAGCACACGCCCGCGGATGCAGAGGAGCAGAGCGGTGTGTGCGGGGGTGAAGCCGCCGGGGGGCTGCCGTGGCCCCGGGAGCCCCGGGCCGGCGCCGCCAGGAGCCGCCGCGGGCACGGCCGGGGCCGAGGCGGAGAGCGGCTGGACGGCTCCGGCTCGGACAGGTTTCTCCACGGGAGCTGGCGCTGCATTTCTCGTCCGCAGCGCACGGGAGGGAGCACGGAGCCCCGGCAGGCGCCTCCGCCCGGCGCCCGTGTGCCCTGGCACCGCGGGTGCCAGTGCCGCCCTTCGCGGCACCTCGGCTGGGCGCCGCTCCTGTCCCCTGGGCTGCCTGGGGAGGAATGCCCCATCCTCACCACGCTCTCAGGGAGAAGCTGGCACAGAGAGCCTGGCCGGCTGGTAAAAATAATGCCTTAGAGGCGGCTGCTTGCTAATATAATCCAATAGGGGGAAAAAACTGTTTTGAAAGGGATGACGCCATCCTCTTAGACATTCCTGGAACTTAATCTGAACGTAAGTCAGTCAGAGTGAGAGTATGCATCTTGCCATGTTGACTTTTTATTTAAACATATAGACCAAAATAAGTTCATTTGATCTGTTTCCTTTATCACATGCCTACCACAGCAAATGCAGATTAACACACCTATTAGACTTACATATTAGTTTAAAACCAGTGTGACAAGCAAGCAAAGAAGCAAAACAGGCAAAAAGTGAAAAAAAAAAAAATCCAGAAATCTCTTCCTGTGTAGGATTTCATCTTTCAAAGCTGAACAGTTCAGAAATGGCTCCTTCCTGGCCCAGACCAAGTGAGATGGACGAGCCCTGATAAAGCCTAGCTAGCCATGAGGCACACACCCGGCTGGCACCTGCCATGGCCACCCTGCCACAGCCAGCACGTTGCCTGCTGGATGGGAACAACTCTTTTACTTTGCTACTCAGGTTTCAGACTGACCCATGTTCACAGAACCTGCCTACCATATTCCCAGCTGATGTCAAGCAGTGCACATATATTTCATACTAGGGTTTTCAACACCTTAGGCATTAAAATGTACTTTCTGAAATACTGCAGTCCCCTTCTTGGCTCTAACATTGCAGTGTTAACTGGAGTATTGTAACAGTGCTATGACTCAATCCCTGTGTGCTAGTTTACTGCAGGAGCTGTTGGACTGGCTATGCTGTTTGTAGGGCAGAGTTGACACTCATCCTCTCAGTGACAGACATAAACACCAGCTCTTGGCTTGCCACGACCTTCAAGCTCTCCTGGGGAGCTCCCATTCATTTTGGCCAGTGACACTTCACTCCCAGCCTACTGCCAAAGATCATACAGCACCCTCGAGACAGCTGTGCTTTCCTGTCGACTGTCCATCTTTCAAATAAGTCTCTTCTGGGCCCAGTCACAATCCAGAGCTGCCCTGAGGCTGTCAGATTATCTCCACAGCCCTTGTCAAAGTTGGGATATAAGCAACCCTGGTGCATTCCATTCTTATTTAACATCAATGTATGGAAAAAAAAAATTAAAGTATTATGACTTCCTGTGCAAGCTGCCCAGTGATCCCTACATCTTGTATCGGCACAAGCTGTGAGAGTCAGTAGCCTCATTGTATGGATGGAGATGTAGCATCTCATCAAAGTGTTTCCAACTCTCTTTACTGCTTTGTTCCTCTCGTTTATTTCTTCCCACTTTCTCACCCAACTTCACTTTACAAATTTCAAGCCTGAAGTCAAATTTCTTCAGATTTGACTCCTTTTGTGCAAGCTGAGCACTGACAACTGCCTTGAATGTGGGTGGAAGCTCTCTGAGAGGAAGCAAGGTTGAACAGCCAGTGAGGCTGTCCATGCTGAACACAGGGCACTGCCCTCTGTGTCAGTGCCACACCAGTGCCCTGCCTGAGGCTCGAGCAGCTTTGTGTAGCTACATGTGCAGCTGACACACAGGCAGGTCATACAAGTGACTTCCCTACTGCCTGTGGCCTTTCAGTAGTCTTCTCTTCCTGCCTTACACACTTGGTTGTATTAGCACCAAAGAGTAAATAACTCTACATTGCACTTGCAATATGGTCAAAATGTGGCAACATGTAATCATGCTTGTACATGTTAAATCCAGTAATAACATATTTTATTCTGGCATGCCATTGAAAACCGAATGCATTTATTTCCTCGCACAGCCCAGCTAGATGTAAAGCTTTTCTGGATGTTTCAGACACATTATATAGACTAAGTCAACCCACAACCTGTCTAGATACAAAATACCCCTTGAGAGTTAAATTCTGGTCTCTGAGGAATTTGCTCTGTCAATAGCAAGATTTACTGCTTTCATCATTAGATTTTGTTCTTAGGATATCAGTCATCATTTCTTTGTCAGCAGATTTTGCATATCTCAACATGACTGATCAACTTGCAAGTCCAGTCAATGAGATCTCAGAGGCAGCAGCATCTTTTCTGGTAACAGCTGCTGGGATTTACTCTCAGGGGTATAAGAAATGTTCTCCAGTATGAGCCCCATTTTTTATGCTCAGTGTCAAATGTTACAGGTTTTTAATAATAGAAACACCACAACCTGTCCAGCAATTCCAGTCCAGGATTTGCCACAGGACACATCTCATTAGGTTACAGCTAATACAGTAAACAGTGACCCTTCCTAGTGATGGGGTAAAAATATAAAGGCTTCACATGACAGGGAGTTTTCTCATCTACAACACTCTTCAGAAGGTTTTAGCAGGGCAGGTTTCAGTTATATGTTTACAGTTCCTCTTGCACAAATTACAACAGAACTCTGAGAGTTTCATATGGCTCTTTACAGGTAGGAAGGACAACCATCTCCAGGGTATACAGATGCTAAATCTTTAATTTCAGACCTCACTTATAATTGTATACTCAGGGATACTTATTTTATGATGGGAACAAGAAGAAATAGGAATGTAATGGTGGAAACAAAACTTTCCACATTATCCCTTAACTGAAAGAACTTTCTTGAAAATTCTCACATTCCCTTAATTACTTCCATGAAGAGATCAAGTTGCAAAAGTATCAGTTGCTTTGGGACTAGCTGCCAACAAAATAACATAGTTGTAAGCTGTTGCTCAGCTTTGACTACTGGGGGCAGTAATTCCCTGGTCCAGCTGGTGTTAGAGTGCAGTGTTCTCACCAGTGCTCAGTTAAGAGCTATCTTAAGCCTACAGAGAATTCATGTGATACCCACAGACTTAACAGGAATGACAAAAACGATGCAGAGGTGCCAGGCTTCACGGGTCTCTGAGCTACAGTGCAAAACCTTCATCAACCCATATCCTGCAGCTGCACACCCACAGCTTCCCAGGGACCCAGCCTCATGCTTCCTGCTGTGCACCCATCCAGTGCCACCCAGCCTGGACCACCACCAGAGTAAGCTGAGGCAAGGACACAGGTTACACTCAGCATGCCACAGCCACAGCCCACGGGCAGGAGCAGGGCTGGACACAGTTAGGAAGTCATCATTGAAAACCCAGATCAGACACCCAAGGACAGGCAGCTATAACCTAAACCTGCGGAGAGCTTTATATCTGCACTGCCTGCACATCCTGGGCCAGGAGAGCAGCTTGTTTCCTGTGAGCATGAGGCCAGGGACAGCCTGCAGGACGCCCCAGTCCTCAGCTAGGCAGTGGCACACTGCACTCATTTCCCAAGGCTGGGGCACCTATCCCATTATCTCAAAGTCTGCTTCCTGAGCTGGGCTGGGTTTTGTGCATGGTGATGTGGTGAACACAGCAGAGCAGTAAGTGGAACAGAGAAATACTGCTTCCTCCAAAAATACACACATCCATGGTACCTTCTCACAGTATTTCTGTACATATTGTAATGTCTGCACTTAATTTTGTCCACATGCCAAATGTGCACTATATTCAGAGTACACAATAGTGCCTCCCTTTCTTCCCTGTAACACTGGATAAACTGTGTGTCCCTGCCTCAAGGAATTGAGTGGAGAGGCATTGCAGCATATTGGAAAGACACCAGTTAGAGCTGTATACCAGTTTCACACTGAATTTCAGTAGGAATGTGGAGTTAGCATCCAGCTTTATGACCACTGCCACTGCCTCAGTCTCTCTTTGACAGAATTTGACTTCTTCCTAAAGAAAAAGGCCTGAAATGCTGACCTGCACCACATGGGAAAAATGGCAGCAGATTAAAAAATTTTGCATTTCTTTGCTATGGCTTTAGAAGTACTAGAACTTTTTAATTTGTTGTAATCATCTTGAACTGAAAATCTGGATGGACATATTGCTGTACTTTACAAGCATCAGCTACGTATACTGGATTTGATGCAGTACTTGCTGCTTTGTCATTCTCTTTTCATCTGCCAGAGTATTTAACTCCTTAACTTTTGGGTATTCATCACAATATCACTTGGTGGATTCTTACCTCTTGCTGACAGCTGCCTGTTCTTTACAGCTTTTACATAAGATGCATAGATGCAGAAATCTGCTGTGTCCCATCCATGTCTGAGTTTCAAGACAGTTTTCTCTGCTTTTGCAGCAGCTTTCATTCAAAATTCTTTTAAAATCTTTCATCTGAAAAATATATGTTTTAAAGGTTTACAGGTAATTTATTGCTCTGCAGTCAAGAATTTATTTCCAGATGTCAGAAACTACTGTGCTTTAATTATACAGTCCTCTGAAAGGCCTTCAACACTATGAATATTTTTTCTTTTATAAAAGTCATTTTATTGGCAAAACATATGACTAACAAAAGGGATATGACTCTATGCTTACCATAATATGAATTATTACAACACTGTTTACAGCTGAGCTTTAAAAACAATTTTCAGGCAGATCTGGTTTTGATGACTAAAGCTTAAACCTCTTTGGACTTTTCTACTCATTTTTTAAAAGCCAGAGGTGGTGAATTTTTGATTTTTGATGCCATTTTTGTTAAGCCGGGTGTCTGTAGGTCAGGCATTTGCATTAGAACTATTTATACTTTTTTGAGTTCTCTAATGGAAACTCATACAAACTGTAATACGATGTTATAAAATTGTGACACACTGTCTAATTCACAAATGGAGATAAAGTGAGAGCAGTTCTCCTCAGCCTGCACATAGCTTGAAGCTTGCTCCTTCTGCCTTAGCCCTGAATGAGAATTTGTTGCCTGAAACATTGTCTGTCTTTTAGGTGGTGCAGTGAAAACTCATTTGTGCCGAAGAACGGTGCCTCGCATGATGCTTTGGGCAAGACTCAGCACAAACATTACTGCTGGAGCTCCATACAGCCGTGGCTATTCAACTGGCAGGCAGATCTCAAGAGTTCTTTATTCCTGTCAGACACAAACCATTATAGAGCAGCATTCTCCAAGAGACAGATCTGCTTGTGGGACATATAAATACTGGTTTTCCTTCCATTGATGTCAATAGGAGCAAGGATGGAGGTATGATGTTATGAGATGCTAAGTTCTTAAAATATGTTCTGAATTATTTCTATTTTTAAGAGCTGTTTTGCTTTGGAGGATGAAAGGTCTGCTCACTTAATATGAGGAACAAGGTCTGTCTCAGAGATGTGGAAGAACATCTATTTATCCAAAAGCTTAGCTATTTCAGGAATAATCTGTAAATTATATTTAGAGTTTGTTTAAACCGTTGTTAACTATACCTGGCAGATTTCTGGCAAATGCATTATTGTTTCTTTAGACGTCTTCATTCCTGCAAGGAAACTTTTTGGGAGACAGGACTTGTCACTTCTCCTGTTGACACTGTTCTACTTTGTATAAATAATTACACATTCACTGGGACTGGGACTAACACCTCCACCCTCCCCAGGAGGGTTACTGAACCATCAGACTAGAGCATTGTTTTTCTCTCACCATCTGGCTCCATGAATATTTAAGTATTTTTTACAAAGTGGGACTGTTCCAGTGAAAGGGGCTGATGGTCAGGTCACTTCTGTGAGGCAGAAACCTGAATTTGCAGAGGAGAGGAGAATTCCTCTAAGACACAGGTCGGAGTTAGATTTTGTGAGGCACGCACTGACTTCTTCAGGAGCACTAATGCAATCCTCACTTTCTCTATGGGATTTACACATCAATTTGTGTCATTGTTTTGAAACCCACTTCCATTAAAAATGCATCTTTAGCATTAAACGGAATAGTTTGCACCAAATTAAATTGAATTTGGAAGCTTAATTTCATTTAGAAATATGAAAAATCATATTCAGCTCCTGGGCACTGAGATTTTATTTCTTGTCCAAGTATTCAGTCAATTATTAATTAGCTCCTAATAAATTAGAAAGTCTTCTAATAATATCTTGTTTACCAGCATGGGCTCCACAAATTCTGTGCCTTTTATCTTAGTCTAATCAAAGGTCAGGTAGATAATTTCTGCTTTCTGCTTTAAAAACTGTGACTTTTATGAAGCCCATAGAGTGAAGAGTTTCTGTGAAAGGCAGGGTAACTTGGGGATCCACAGCCTGGAAAAACTTTATTTTCCTTAAGTGAAAAACATTCAGTTTAACAATTAGACTTATATTTTAAGAGTAGTTCAAATACCAAACTAAACCAAAACAGATAAACAGGGATTAGAAGTGGAACTGCTAAACTATCCAAAATGGAATGGCAGATTTAACCCCTGATTCTTGTATTAATACAAAGTAGCTGAAGAAATTGGAAATGGAGTCAAAATTATCACAATAATCTTTGAGCATGAGGATGCAGTAAAATCAAAAGTCCTGTTGTGTTTGGATCAGACCTCTGATCACTTTCTTACAGTTAAAACCTTCTGGGTATAAGCCTTGCATTAGACTTTGACTGGAAATGGATGCTGGAGTCTTCTGCATTACAGAAAATGTAAAAGTGACACAACAGGTATAAATTCAGAAAATAACAGTCCAGGGTAGATCAGAGACACAGTACACTGAGTTCAGAATCTACTTTGTTGAATTAGATGTACTGGACTTTCACCTACATTAAAAGGAGATAATTAAATAAAGATACTTAAAAGAGACTCTGGTGTTAATAATAGCAGAAAATTATTAGGAATTGACAGAGTCACACTTCTACCTGGGTAAAACCTGTAACCATGAGATAGGTGATAACCAAGAGACAGGCCAGCAAACATTTTAGGGTGATGTCAAGACAGAAAGAAGTGTCAGCAGTGTTTAAGTTCCTAAGAGCCCAGAGCTTTGAGAACTTAGCTGGAAAGCTGAATACAGAGATGTTGTACTGGATAGACAGTATAATAATCATGATCTATTGGCTGCACTTAGGCTCCATATGAATCAGTTCTTCTCATGCCCTCTCAAGAATTTATACACCTCACATCACATATCTACATCTGCACCTATTTACAGCAGGAATTCCTTGCTATTTGACAGTGCACAGGATAATTATTATCAGTGTACTGCTGTACATCTGGAAAGATGAAGGAATGCTGGCTCAGCATACCTCAGGCAAAGCACTGCACCTCTTAAAGAAAGATGGATTACATAAAACAGCACAAGAGCACAAGAGCTGCATCAGCCTTTCATGCACGCCGAAAGCCAGGCATAATTGTTTTGAAGTGGTAGAGTTACAGCAGTACAGCTCTCCAACTGCAGAACAGGTAACAAAAGAAATTTAAATACTCACCAATCCTTGCAAATTCTCTGATTCCCTATTCAAGGATGTTTCCCATTCATCAGAAAATGTTATGTGGTAGAGGCAGGCAGTCTTCATTCCTTTCCTGCTGGGATTAAAATGAAATTTGGCTGTTATCTCAAGAATGAGCCCAAAGACCAGGCTTAGATTCTGGAAAGACTTTTCTCATCTTCAAGTACCCTTTCAGTAAGTGAGTAAAAGGATTTAAATATAAAGACTCTCAAAACAGTTGCCTGTGCTCAAGTGTCCATGTCCAAATAGAAGTCAAGTATAGTTTAGGAACACTGAAATTAAGTTATAATATTACTTACTCAGTCTGGCCTTTATTTTGTTTGGTGGATATGAGAAATTTCCTCAGAGACTGTTAAAACAAAAATAGTCTGAGGCTCTTGAAAGGATTAAAACAAGTAACTCCTGAAATACAAAAAGGATAAACTGCTGCTTGATTCTGGCATTGCACTTTTGATTCCTAATGTACTAAAGGACTGTTGCTGGGTTAGAACTGAACACAAGTTTCCAGCATTTTTATACCAGGTATATATCTAATTTAGGCATATAATGCTGCTTCTGTAATGCTTTTCCTGTGTTTAGCTTATTTTTCTGATACATTTTGTAACTAAAATTTCTACTATCTAGAAGTCTCTTGTCCCAGCTCCTAAAATTTCCATGTATGTTCCTTCAATTTTTTTTATAACTTTTCCCCTTAATACTTTAACATTTTAATGACCTGTAATGTTTTGCCCATAGCAAGAAGCACTTATCTATAACTCAGATGTGTTCTTTGCAGTACCATGCTGAGACTGATATTGAGATATCGACAGTGACATTTCTTTACATATTAAATAACAATGATTCTGTGAAAATCATTACCCAGCAACATAATAGATCACAGATGTGTTTAAAAAACATAATATTAGGCTAAACTCTGAATTCTGGTCTGGAACGCATGTGTGCATCTCCCAGGGCAGTAATTCAGCACTTAGAAAAAGTAAACTCACTATTGTAATGCACATGGCAAATAGCTGAGTTCCAGCCACCAGTGAAATAATTTGGCCCCAGTTTTGCATTCCATGACCCCTGTACTCTGATGGGAAGTAGACCATAGGGACTGACTGTAATTCCTGTAGTCAGAACTGCCCGGCCCTGGTACAATTTATTATTGCACAGGAACATCAGTGATGCAACCCCCATTTTCTTGCCAGGGACTCTGTGCTGAATAAGGACAACTGAGGGTCCAGCATGAACAGCTGGAGGAACCCAGGAAGTGTTTCTGTACCATCAATATGATGCTGTCCCTGGCAGAGAATAACTGGTTCAAGATATTCCCTCACAATTACTTTGGCTCTCTAGGCTTGGCCTAATCTGCCTGTTAAAGAAAGGGTATTCTCCCTGTTCTGAATTTTTATCTTTAAGGAAGTCCTTCAGCTGTAGGCTCCCCCAGTTTATCATTCAGATGTAGCTGCTCAGTTAAGTTAGGGACTCCTTTTCAAGCCAAGAAAACAAGTGCAAGAATTGTTACAGCTGTTGGAGATTTGATTGTATTCTCCCTATAGACAGAGATACAAGATTGTATCTCTTGTTGCACAAGCTGTCATATCATTTGCACATTTTGTAAAGTGGTTTTTCCTCATTGTCCCCTTTATGGTAATTTGGGAGCAGATAGTGAATTTTCTTATCAGTAAAAGGAGGAAAACAGCATTTATTTGGCTGAACAACACTTTTCTTCCTTAAGAGCATTTGCAGTAAATAAATTAGATCAAACTCTTCTCCTTTTTATGTCTAGTCCTATAAATAATAGTAGGGGGAAATTCAGGAAAAGCAATGAGAGCATTGGCAGGAAACAGTTTCTCACAAGGCTTAGTTCTGATTTCAAATCTGTGTTGCCAGTAACAGCAAACTAATTACACGTGAAACTGCACCGTGAGATTCGAGTCCCAGGTATCACTTGTGCAATAGAGTAGGACAGCATAACACATTTGATTTTCTTTAGAAATATCTCTATCCTGCAACTACAGAATTCCGAAGACAAAAAAGAACAAAAATGGGAGGAGAGGGAACTGAAGCTAGGTGCCTTAATACAAACCTACTTATTTATAGATGATGTGAAAGTCTTTCTTGAACGCCAGAGATTTAAAGCACACACACAAAAAATAGTTACCTTCTTTGCTCGAGGTTCCAGTTTTATTTTTGACAGCATTCTTGCTGAAAGCACACTCTCGTACTGAAAGAGACTTCTCTGGAGCGCCCTTCATGCCTTCTGCAACTTTTCTTTCCCAACTTCTGCATGAAGAGTACCTGACAGCCTCTCCCTGCACACACTCCTGAGCACATTCCCATGTGCTTTACCCTGTGCCTCCAGTGCCACTTGCAGCCAGCTCGAAGGGAAGGTGGCTGTGACTATCACCAGTTGGTTAGCACCAGCTGTGTCATGTAACAGCACTAGCTCCACACTCTCACTTTCTTCATTCTGGTCAGAGCAGAGTTTAACAGTGTCTAGTGGAGGTGGTGCTTTTGGAGGGAAAAGGATGCCATTATACAATAGATAGTTCAAAATATCAGCTCTTTTCATGTCTCAAACTATAAACCAGACTCTGGTCTAAGTCTCCAGAAAATTATTCATATACAGACATAAGTGAGTCTTGTCATTAAAAGAGAACGATGGCTCCAAGGATGATTTTTATCTATATATATTTATATATAGATATATCCCTCATTAATGTAATTCTATTTTGTACCAAGAAACAGAAAGTCTATTTTTTCCATTTTAATCACACAATTTTCTAGGTGCTCTCCTATTTCCTTCACAAGGACAACACAATTAATGGTCTCAGGTTTCTTTCCCACATCCACCGAAGCTAAGGGAATCTGTTTTGTAATTTTGTTTCATAATATTATCCACTTGAAGATTTGCTGATTTAGATTACATCAAGACTGGCTAGCTGATCTGTCTTAGCTTTTACAGCTCTCTAGATAAGAATAGCACCTTGTGACCCTTGCTGATGCCCTGCCCCGTGCTGGAGCTCGGAAGTTGACCTGCAGAGACTGAGGTGCCTTGCTCCTCTTCTCTCTTCTCTGTCTGCTGCTGGAAGATTTGGCCATGGGACTGCCTGATTCACAGGTACTTGCTGGCAGTTCTGGGGCTCTGCCTTTTTTTATTTTAGGCCTTCTACTCCATATTTTATGCTCCTGTTCCTCTTACATATTGAGTATTTTCCTTGTACTACTATGTTTAAAATGCCTTATTAGGTACATAGCACTTACTTAAAAATGGGGGTTTTTTGAATCCATTCTTCTGATTGGTATTTTAGCCATTTCTACACCTGCTGTGTGGTACGGTCGTTGTAAGTACCTGCTCTTGGTCAATGGACCCTGGATGCTTCACTGGAACTGCTGAAACAATCTTTTAGGAGTCTTGTCCTATGAAGGAGTATCTGGTCAAAATATTATAAATGTTTCAAGCATCCTGCTTGATAGTGGGCACTCTGGTTAGTCATTATTAGATCTCTTTGGTTGCAGGAATGTTTGCAATTTAGCAGTAGTTATCTAATTTATAAATTTTTATACTTTGATGCAAAAAAGTTCAAGTAATGATAAATCAGCACCATTCTCCTTAATATTTTCTTATGCTGGCAAATAAGAAATTGACTTTGAACAATAAAACATTTTTAAAAAATAATTATTGGATACCAGATTGTATTCCTATAAAGAGAAGAGGCAAGTAGGAACTGATATTAAAATTACCCAAACTGAGAAATGGAAATACCAGAAGGTAATTTAGAAAAGCCATACTGAAAAACTGTACTGCTTTTATGATTAATCCATCATGTCCAGTCTCTGCTAAATGCTAAAATGAAATATGAAGTTTTGCAACTGTATTAAATATTACATTACTTGATGTAAAACTAGCAAAGAGACCAAAAAAAGTTAATTAAAGAATGTAAGCTTAGTTCCTAATAAGTTCCTAAACTCCTAAGGTGTGAGAATACTGTCAATGCTATATTTACATTTGGTATCTCAGTATCAGAAGAACCAGGGTAGAGGAGGTCTATGGCTCATCACAGACATTTTTTATATAAAGCCAGAAACCATACTGTCATTTGATAAATGAGCCAAGTGCAAAGCTTGACAGACAAAAAGAGAGGAGAGTGAAAATTCCGACCTGGGGAAGGGTGGAGGCTCTGCAAGTTTTCCAGTGACAATTCTTGTGTGGGTTTTTATTTCTATAAAGTAGCAGATTCAGTTGAAGGCATAACATGGATAACTCTTTGTCTTACAGATCGAAGCAAATTTGGGAATCCTAGGAACTGGCTGGGCATATCAGTTTGCAAGAATCATTTTAGGTGCTTAGATTATCAAGAAAATAGAGATAAATCTTCTCTATTGCATGTTTTCCAATGCTATTATGAAAAGGGACAACTTGCCATTTCAGGAAATACCAAAGCTCTTTTGGAATTGAAAATACCAAGATCTTGGCACTGAAAACTGCACTGAAAGAGTTGGGGTTGTTTAGCCTGGAGAAGGCTCAAGAGCAGCCTTATTGCAGCCTTTCAATAAGTGAAGGGACTTAAAAGAAAGATGGGGGAAACTTTTTAATAGGGCCTGTAGCAACAGGGCAAGGAATAATGGTTTTAAACTAAAAGAGTGTAAACTCAGATAAGATATGAGGAAATAATTTTTTATTCTGAGGGTGGCAACACCAAGAGAGGTGGTGGATGCCCCATCCCTGGAAACATTCGAGGTCAGATTGGATGGGGCTCTGAACAACCTGATCTAGCCCCTGCTCATTGCAGGGATGTTGGATTAGATGACCTTTAAAGGTCCCTGCTAACTCAAGCCATTCTATGATTCAAATGAAATAGAGTGGTTGTTGATAGTATTTATGTAAATTCAAATTAATTTCACAGTGTCAGCTGAACAGGACCTGTACAGAAACACCAAGAGAGTACTGAAAGGTCTTTTGCCATGGTACAAAATGCCAAGGTATTTTGTCCAGGTGACTCTCCACCAGGTGACTTTTCTCCAGAGAAAAGAAAATTTGGTGAGAAGCCTGAAAGCTGGAGCATAAACTAAGCTTCAATTTTCAGTCAGGTAATCAGGCCACTTTGGCCGCTGCATGGCAACATCATGATTAACTGTGTTGCAGGAAAGACGTCAGGGAAAAAATATATATGGGATACATGAGGCACAGGAGGTTTGCAAGATTTACACAGTCTTTTCAAAGAACATCTCAGGGACAGTCTGTCACACAGGGTCACATTTCAGGAAGAGGTTTCCACTTTCCACTTCAGTAGTTGTCTCATTTTCAGGCAGACGAGGTCTCACTCGCCAGACATTCATTAGGAAATTTGTCTCTTGTCAGCTTTGTGTACAAAATATCTTTCTTCAGTGACTTATAGGGAGAAGCCCTCACTCCTGGATAACCAGCATCACTAGCTGAGCCCAGGACTGCTGGCAGCAGCTGGTGGGGAAGAGGGGTCACTCAGGCTGGCATTTCTGCCAGACTGCTGCAGGAGGCAACGACACCCTGGGACAGCAGGCATTTTTTATAATTACTGTGGCACTAGCTCTGTAGTTCACACATTAAGTGTCTGTCACTAAAGATTCATCATTCCGAGCCTGAAGATCTGTTGCCTCAGGAACACATGACAGAAAATAAGTTTTTGTTCTACCTTCAAAAAGAAACTACTGTAGAAAACTTTCACTGCAATTTCAACTGTCAAAAGTTAGACATCTTTTGTCTACATTAATAAAGACACTTTGCTTATGCAACACCATACTATTTCTGTCACATAAACTATGCATCATTTATGCAAAGAATACATACACAAGGCAGCAAAATTAAGATTGCATGAGACTGTAAATCTGCCATCTTTTGGGTTTAAGCTTAAAACCTTTCTAGCTGAATTTATATCCACTACCTACAAATAATTCCTAACTGTGCATTCCATGGTTTTATCCCAAAAAGACAGGGACTCTAACAGATGCTGATTGAGCAGCTTCCTGACTTCAAAAATGAAATATCATCCGTTTATGAAAGGGTTTATTTTATTTGGTTCCCTGCAAGAGTAGAGGACTGGGCTTGGTGAAGAACAAAGGTCACTCCTGTTTCTGTGTTCCTAACAGATCATAATTTAGCTGAAGATTAATGTCAATGCTAACACGTTTATTTATGGGTAACTACTTACTGGCCTTTTACTTTTCTGTTCCTTCTGCAGCCATTGATGGAAACCAGCCAGACATCTCTGGGTTAGTTTGTGGGTGAATTCTCTCTAGCAACATCATTTATGTTTGGTAAATACAGTTTAATTTGAGAGCCTTGTTTATAGTCTGTCATTTACTACTTGTGGTATTCATAATCTATTTAATAGTGGGGCACTAAAGAAGTACTTGAGCACACTAGATTCAGGGTGTTCAGGGAACACACATTTAGGGTGTGTTCCCGGGCAGGCAGTGCCAGGGAGTGATGCTGCTGTTTTCCTGATTGGCAAAGGTGCAGGAGCTTGGCTACGTGGGCTGTGCATGGGCTGGGGGGCTTTCCCAGCAGCTGGTTCATCACCTCAGTTTTCTCAACAGGCCTGAATTGCCCTGCTGCTGCACAGATCTGGAGATATGCTTGGGTGGCAATGCAGAACCTGTTAAGGTGTTAACTGTTCAGAAGTTTAAAACTACCTTTAGATGAGACAAAATCTGCAGCAACCACATATAAAAGGAGTCCTTGAACATGCAATCCATGGGAACTAACAGCCTTTTTTAGCAGTTTTGCATGGAGCACACCTCTTCAGTGGATATAAGGTCTGAAATATTCTTCTTATAAAATAGAGGGTCTTCTCTAGACTAAAAAACTTTGACAGAAAGGAGCAGCAAGGAACTCATGTGTCTGTGCTGTGAGGATTACATGACTTTCTGTCATACACATTGACCTCCACATCTAGCAATTTTTATCATTACCATTCTGATATATATAATTAATATAATATATCATTATTATACTTTCATGACTACACCCAGTATACCTAGTGGTAGCATTTAAACTTCTAGCTGCTAACCAGCATCTTATTGGTCATGATGTAAATAAATGTCTCCTTTTTAGCTCTCTTACTTCCCATTTCTGTCACTTAAAATCAGTTCAAAACCCAGCTACAAACATAGTCTCTGCTCTCACAATGTTATGATCTCTGTTTCCACAGCGCTCTTTTTGTGAGCTGGACTCCCTGCCCCAACCCTCCACCAAGTCTTGCCTAGATGTGTCCTGCTCCTTCCTCCAGTCCCACTGGGGGGATGTGGCGCAGCCTCTCCTCAGAGCTGCAGGCCAGGCCTTCTCACCTGGCTGCCAACAACCTGCACTCCTAAAAACCTGGGCCTCACAAAACCCACACACCC
Source organism: Phainopepla nitens (assembly GCA_013400175.1). Taxonomy (NCBI): domain Eukaryota; kingdom Metazoa; phylum Chordata; class Aves; order Passeriformes; family Bombycillidae; genus Phainopepla; species Phainopepla nitens. Next base: position 27,265 of record VXBQ01012610.1, read on the forward strand.
TCCAGCCTCTGCTGTTTCTTGTTTTCAGTGCCTCTGTGCACTCAGAAACACCGTTGGCAACTCTTCCTTGCCTGCCGTCTTGCAGGCTGCCTCCAAAGACCTGGGACATTCCAACAGCAGCTGCACCTCTTCTCCCACAAAATCCCTCTTGGAAATGTAGCAAGCATGGATCCAGGTTAGGCTATTGCCTCCTTCCCTCAGCACTGCGGAGAGCAGAGGACAGGTGTCATGACTGCTGAACCGCAGCCTCCACTTCCTGTTTAATCCTCAGAACATCCTCTCTAACCAAGCATTTCTTTACAGTTTTTGTAGTGGGACCACTCTTCTTTGTATTTTGCAGGGATAGGAATGTTAAGTGCTCAATAAATGAGGTAAAATAAGAGAATAGGTTTATATTCTGCCTTATATGCAGGAAAATTTCTGTTTTGTTCCTTGAGTCTTTGTTCAGTTGGCTATGCCTGAACACTTCTACAGACTTACCTCCTTCTGCTGCAAAAGGCACATATGGGAAGAAGTACTTCAAAACAGTAAGAGGAACACGTTCTTTTTAAAGAATACTCAGAACACAAATTGTCACTTACTGATGTGATAATCTGTATGTCACTGTTCAATAGCACTAACAACGTGGGGTTTTTCAAATGCCACATTGTTTAATAAGAATACTGTGTTCAAAATAAGAATACCAACTTATTTTTCGTTTCTTTTCTCAGTTAAACAACTTTGGCCCAAATCCTGTAAAACACTCAAGTATTGAGTTCATCACTGTATGCTCTGCCACAGCCAGAGCGAAAAGGCTACTAAATGGGTCAGGATTACCCACTGGTAAACAAAACGAAGCATTTCAAGTTTACTTTAGAATTTAAATAAAGAAGAAATTTCAAAGCAGCATTACTATTTTTCAAGCTTTGGCGGAGCTGCAGACGATTGCACAGCCGGTAACACTGAGTTCATTCATGCGCGGGACAAACAGCCGCACTGTGCCACCTGAGGACGGCAGCGGGGCGTCGCGGGGGGCTGCGGGCTCGGGGCGGAGCCAGGACCGGGGGGCGCAGCGCCCGGGCAGCACCCGCGGGCGCCAAGGGCGCGGGGCCGGGGCTG
>VXBQ01012610.1:29104-71315 GCA_013400175.1 Phainopepla nitens
GCCCCGTCCCCGCACGGGTACGGCGCTCCCCCGTCCCCGCACAGGTACGGCGCTCCCCCGTCCCCGCACGGGTTCCGCGCTCCCCCGTCCCCGCACGGGTTCCGCGCTCTCCGCGCAGGAACCGCCCCCCGCTGTCCCCGCACCAGTACCAAGTCCCGCTGCCCCGCACAGGTTCCGCGGCCCCTCCCCTCCCTTCGTTCCCCGCAGTCGCGTTCCCACCGTGCCTCCGTGGCGTGCGCGGGTCTTTCAGTGCCCGTGACTGCATCGAGGCAGAAGGATTTCCCACGGAGCCCGGGACCCTGCGAGAGCAGCCCGGTGCTGGGCAGTCTGCAGCCTCTCTAACATAGCGGTGTAATAACGGTGAGGCATCCCTCACCGTGCTAGGTTAGGGTGTCTAAAGCTCGGCTGGGCGTTCGCTCACCCTCGTGTCCTCAGCAGTGGCAGTGGTTCCACACAGGTATTCCAGAGCTCCTCGCGTATCCGCAGCCGGCACCAGCCCCTGGGCTCACCTGAGCCCTGCCCTGAGCACAGCTGGGCCACAGGGCTCAGCCCCAGGAGCGGGGCTCAGCATGGCGTGCGTTGTGCTACTGAGGTACAAAAAAGAACCAGAGACTTCCTTGATTAAAACATAAATTCAAAGCATAGAAAGGAATGAGAAGTAATTTTTATGTAAGTGCTATTTTAACTACTGTTAAATATAACTAAAATACTATAACTATATAACTACTATAAAAAGTCATTGCTAATGACTTTTTAATAATTTTTTCCCATTATAATAGCAATTTGCAATGATGTATCACATTGGCACACCACTGCTCTTAGGAAGTAAAAAAGGAGGAAGGGATAACATTCTGTGCCTACCCAGAATTAAGGCCCAAGTAGTTAACTTTTTCTGCACCTAAGTTTGCAGATTAAATTGCACATTCTATGTCAGTAGTGATTTTATGTAAAGAATTAAATATGTTTCATGTTAGTAATGGTTTTAAGAATTTAAGCTGTTCAGACAGTTTGTGCCTCTTATATGAAGAATAAATGAAATATATATATTTTTGTGTTATCCTCAGGCCTACATTTACATGTGGAGGAGTTGTATCTGGAGAGTCAGGGTTTATTGGGAGTGAAGGATTTCCTGGCGTCTACCCACCAAACAGCAAATGTACTTGGAAAATCACAGTAAGAATTTTTAATACCACAGAATCATTGCTGAAGACAATGAATAGCTATTTGTTGTTAAACTGTTTTACATGGGGTAATATATGTGCAACATCGAACACAGTAACTCAAAGTAGCTCAACTATCTGGAACTTTTTAGGGTTGATGTAATATGATAATAGTGGCTGAAACAGAACTGGCTTTGCCTCATGTCAGAAGAAATTTTCATTGATTTCCCTGAAGCACCTCTAATTGTTTTAAATCAACCCACTTAAAAGCAAACATATCCCCTTCTGTCACTTTGGAAAGCAGTAGTGAGGTCTATCAAAGAAAAGATTTGAGGTGGTGATTATGAAAAGCAAAATTTCTTGGCGAGAAGAAATCTAAAAAGTTTCAATCAAACCCAAAAAATTCAGGCAGGTCTGCTTGAAGTGTGCTGCTAGAGGTGTTCTGCCAGCCAGGACATCTGGAGTCTGTCATACAGCAGGCTGACAGCAGTAGGGAAGTGTTGTTACGTTTATAAATGACTATGTGAAATGGAACTGTGTGGTACAATTGATATTTTGATGCTGAAATGAGACTGTGGGGCAGAGATATCGTGTTCATGGGCAACAGATTCCATGAAACAACTAGGACTAAATACTCCTGTTCTGGATGTCCTTATCCACAGACTCAGAGAAGGGGATGTGGGTGAGTGATTACTTTTCCTCGCATCTGCACAAATTAAACCCTCTGAAACTGCCCTCCAAATTTCCTCTGTTTTTTAAGCATGGTTCACCAAGAAATCTTCTTACATTTGGGCCTTCTGGAAAAAAAAGTAGGCATAAATAAATAAGTCTGTGTGTTGACAGGATCACTAAAGACAACTTCAGTTGAGAGACTGCATCACAGGCTAGGTGTTGGCAGGAGAATAGGATGTCACAGGATAATTGTTTCCTGCTACTATAGAGATGCTGACGCAAAGCAGAAGACATTGATCTGTTTACAGTGTTCGGTTTAAAACAACTCTCGTACCAAATGAGTGATGTGATTTTAATCGTTTTATCTGAGAGATCCCGTGAAGCTGTAGAGTTGCTTTCTGCACCTTTCTGTTGCGTTATTATTGGGGCCTAGTTAGAGCTTACCTTTGATCCGTGTCTGACCTCATCCAGAAGAGGATGTGAAACATGCTATATGCCCATAAACTTGCTTCCTTGCTGTTGAGGAGCTGAGGTGACAGCAATCAGCGTGGCCCACCTTGCAATCTGACGAGCGGATGCAAATTGCATTTGGAATCATACACACATGCCTTAAAAAAAAGGAAAACATACAAAGTTAGTTTAACAGTATAACTCAGTATTAGATGTTCAGAAGTTTAAAACTGAATCTGGAGGGAAATAGTAATTTTGCTTATAACAGCATGAAGTTTTTATCATTAAAAAACTTAGATAACAAATGGAGGCAGCACTAAAGAAGCAATTACTGAATCATGCCATGTATCTGCCCTGCATATATGGGGGGTAGAGGGAGAAGAGAACCAATTTATTGTTCTTAGAAAGTCCATACAGAGTGGTTTCATTGCAGACTTTATGTGGCTGTTGCTAACAAGATGCCAGCATTCCAGGTGAGCCTGGGAATGGTGAGAAGCATTACTACAAAGCTGTAGCAGACCTGTGTCTGCACTAGAGTTTTCTTGAAGGAGGAACTTGATGGCTTCTGTCATTTCATGATCACCCTGCCTCCCAGTTTTCTGCTGTGCTGCCATTTGACTGCCTCCTGTTTGTCCTCTGTAGTTTGCCCAAAGCCAGAGAAGGGCTGCACAACTGGAGCAGTCCAGGCTTTCTTGTGCCCTCACCCCATTTAACCCTTGTTTTATTAAACAATAATGTTCACTAAGCCAAGCTGATTTCTTTTCCCCCATCAACTGTAGAAGGCTCTGTGTCTTTTGGGTGTGCAGGAAGGATGTAGGGAAGGCAAGGACTAATAAACTTGCAAGACTAAGCCTGTACTCTCTTTAAAAAGACCATGGTTTAGCAAACTGCGGCAAAGTGGTACATTCAAGGGTCTGGTTAGCCTGAATTTAAACAACCAAATCCTTTCACCAAATACTGCTGAGGCTCAGAATAGCTTGCAATAGCACCCAAGTAAGAAAGCTAGTTACACTGCCATGCAGAAATACTCTGTAGTTACTGTTAAGTTTTCCTCATTTAGCATCTAGTCTTAGAAAGTGACTAAGACATTTGCCTGTCCATTTTAGCCAAGGGCTGTGAACACCTTCCTTAAAACACTCTGTTAATGCAGGATCTGACAAGTCTGCAAGACTGAAAGAGATGTTGATTCACTTTGTGTCCGGGTCACGAGAAGCATGAAGTTCTTGTTTTCTCAACTACAGGATCTCATCATCTGCACAAGAAATGCAGAGAGAGGCAGAATGAGAGCTAATTCGTTCTTTAGAGGAAAATAGGTTTAGAAAACATTACAGGTAATACAGATAAAGCAATATAGCATTCAGGTATCACCTGAAATCTTTCCAACTAGTTTGCTAAAGCTGGAAGAGTCTCTCTAACTCAGTTATGGTTCTGTTATTTCAAGAGACTGGGACTTTTCAGCTGGCTAAAGAAAACAGCTTCTCTATTCTAAGAGCTCTAAGAAGTGTTCAGCACATGCTTGTGGTTCTATTACAGCCTTGGCAGACTACCCAGCAGCTTTTTGCTGGCTTTGCTAAGAAGTCATTTGTACAGCTATTTGCTTTCCTATAGTAATGTATATAGCTTTATCTAAAATATGTCCTACACACTTGCTGTTAATACTCTGTAATCCTTCTTGGCCATCATCTCACATAAATGTGTCACATAGGCCGAGAATCTGGACTGCTGTCCTGTGTTTTTCTGGCAGACTGCTTAGTTCCCATAAAACCCCAACAACTTTATGTGCAACAATAATACTCAAAACTGTCAGAGTTATGTAAGGTTATGTTTTGATAGGTTCAGGAGCTGTATTCCAGCAGGTTTGCTGACAATAAGCAAAGTTTGAAAAATTTACTTATCAGGGTAGTTGGGAATCTGCCCTTGGGGGACAAGAATATTTTAAATAATTTTTTTTATGTTGAAAGCATTCATTTTCCCATGTTATTGTAAAACTGCCCTTCCAATAGAAAACAGGTCTTTACACATTGGTTGTATTGCTGGAAAAGAAAGAGATGAACAGAATCTAGTGCCCTTGTCAGGAAGAACAAGCTAATACAAATTTTTAAAATTAGAGAGAGAGAACAAGCAAGTAGGCAAAAATCATGGTCCTTCCAGGATGTAACTCCAAAGAACTTCCACATTCATTCTCAGTAGAGAGAAATAATACATTTGGCTTGCAGGCAGCTGATGTATTTTTCAACTCTACGTGGGACTGCTATAGCAAAACATACAGTCGGCATTTTTGTATTAAACATATATCAAAATATATTCAATCCAATATAGGTTTAAAAGTTAGGCAAAATATATTTATGAAAGTTGGCATTTAAGGGGTTTCCTCCCCCAGAAGGATTATTTTCAAAGTAAATAATCTAAACCACGTAATTTTGATGAAGAGGGCTTTGTATTCAGTCAGAACAACAACAAGTAGCTTCACTACTTTAAAGGTAGTGAACTTTAAACTGAACTTTGATTAACATTATATGAAATATCTGCAAGGAATGATAGCCAAAAACAATCTCAGGACCTTATTTTGAGGTGTGTTGTATATATGGAATAATCATGGCCTTTTGAAAAGGTTAGTAATCTACACAGATGATTCTAGGGAATTATGCTCTATAAAAACTCCCTCTAAATATTTCTTTAGCCTTCCATAGGAGTAAGGCATCCTTTGCATTAGTTCAGCATCAGAATTTTTGAACATAAAGAAGTTCATAGAGTTAAAATAAGAAGGGAAGCAGAGAGTAAGTATGGGTCAGTTGCCCTCTTTGTGAGGAGGAGAGGCAGAGGACGAAGTGCCTCTGTTGTTGAAAGATACCAGCTGGATGGATAAAACAAAAATAAGGCACACCCTGCAGAGGAAGCATCACATCATTCTTCCTTTGACTCCTCCCTCTTTTTTTTTTTTCTTTTAAGAGCTGAATTTCTTCCAGTTCTTTCTCTGAGGTATCCCATCTTCTTACTGCATCAGGCTCAGATGTGGCTCAGAGTAAACAATACTGAGTCATGCTGGCCTTTGCTTGCTCCCCTGTGTTTCTCATGGAAAAATATTTTAAATGTCCTGGGATAATCATTGGCAGATTTTAGCACATTAGTTCTCAACATTTAAAGAAGTGAAATTGTAAAAATCAAAGAAAAGTACAGTTTTGCAAAGATGCCTGTATTTAGCACAAGATTTCTTAGGAGTAGCTACAAAGTGGAACAGCTGCTGCCAGAATGTGGAACCACAATCATCTGCTCTTATGATTGTCATCTACTCAGACCAAAAAATTTTAACTGATTTAACATACTGGAACAAATTTGCAATTTTTGTGAATGACAAATAATTTAATAAGCAAGTATATTTTAAAAATGAAAAGTAATAGCAGTAAGTAGTGACTGTAATTAAGGGCCAGCCACATTTCTCTAACTGACTTACCTCCCCAAATTCAGCTAAACATGAGCCAAGATTATTCTGACAACTAAAACCTGTAGCAGGGTCCTTGGTAAACGTTCATGACCATGTGGCTGAGCTTTTCCTGCACATTTTTTTACAGACTGTCATGAAACAGAAGTCAGTACATCTGTAGGGAATAGTCTTGACCAAGTTCAAATAGACTAAACTGCAGTGGAGGCAGTGGGCACATGGGCACACTTCAGCTCAGAACTCTGTCCTGCTGCAGGATCAGTATCAGCACTGGACAGAAAAGCAGCCCCATGAATGAGTAACCTGAACACACCTGCAGCACATTTTTCTGTACATTCAGAGCTGCTGCCTCTGTCAGTATCTTCTGTGGCTTAAAGCAGTCACTTCCATTTATAGCACTTCCATCTGTACTTGACAAGCAATTTTTAACTGTTGAGACTCAATGTTAAAACGGTTTGACAATTTCATATAGGAACAGTTTAGTTTTAGTTTATTTCAAATCAGTGTTTTAAAATGAGTCACTGTTAAGAAATGAAAAAAATTCATGAACTCTTAAATAACATAGCTTAAATATGAACTTAATGCAGATATATTGAGTGTGTGTTTAAAGCAGAAAATTATAGTAGTGTCTCAGTGAAGCAAGAACAGCTGCAATTATTTTAATAGCTAACCATTCTACCATGATATAGATTGAATGCAGATAATTACACTTGCCTGTCTAGGGTCTCTCTATACTTTAAAATACTGTTTCCCTTCTTCAGTTCTATTACACAGCATTAAGTGCTTTATTAGAGTAGTTTTCACCTCTCAGTGTGCTGCTTTTTCCCTTAAAAGCTTGTAACTGTAGCCCAGGAAATTTTCTCCTCCTTGTAAACTATTATGTTATCTTAATTTACGTCCTTCTCTGTACTCTTGTCTCTTTTGCGATGTCCACAGATACAGACATGTAAGATTTGCCCTGTCTTATGTTTCCTCAGATGTTTCAGAAAACAAAACTCTCTCCTCTACTGAGGGCACCCACTAATGGTTCTTTTGAATTCTATGTTAATAGTTTTACATTGTTTTTCCAAATGTAATTCTTTCAGTGCAGCCACTCCAGTAACTAAATATTAGGCTTGTACAGTGTTAGCTATAAAGTTTCCAATTTTATTTATAAATATAAGATGTATGTAAGTAAATAAAAAAATTCCTTCAAACTATGACACTTGGTAACACAAATCAGAAGGAGATGCCATTTCATTTGTTTAAAATGGTAAATTGCTTGTTTAATTTTTTTTTTCATATTATTGCATCCTCCTCACCTTTCTTGGTGACAGGGAGCTGCATGGCTGATTCTGTACTTTCAGGAGAAAATAAGAGAAACACACCAAGCTGAACTGGTTTATGATTAATTGCATGAGTATGACTAGAGGATACTCTGGATCAAAAATGAGATAATGGCAAGAGATGGTCAGAGCTTTGTATTTAGGATTGATCCAAGATAATTTAAAACCTGCTTTGCCTGGACTATAGTTGACAAGAGCTTATCTGACAAGTGAGGGCATGAAAACAGTCACGTGAACAGTGGGATCCCATAGATCTGTGGTCACACTTCCAGATGCATCTCTCCCTCCTTCCCTCTCCCTGCAGGTCCCAGAGGGAAAGGTGGTGGTCCTTTCTTTCCGATCTTTAGACCTGGAAAGCGACAGTCTGTGCCGATATGATTTTGTGGACATCTACAGTGGCCATGCCAATGGACAGCGCATCGGCAGGTTCTGTGGCACTGTGAAACCAGGTGCCCTTGTATCCAGCAGCAATAAAATGTTAGTGCAGATGACTTCAGATGCTAATACTGCTGGAAGTGGATTCATTGCCAAGTTTTCTGCAGCAGAACCACATGAAAGAGGTAATTAACCATTTTATATGTGCTGAAGACAAATATAACTCAGCTCTATGCAGAGCCACATTAATGCTTAAAAAGATACAGTACCAGAGATATTAAGGATTGTGCTATTCAACATATGTATTAATTACCTTGCTCAGGAAATAGCAGACTGTAACTGTTGAGCCACCTTAGTTCATCAAGTAGTAAAGAGAAAGGCTGACAAGTCTAAGAGTAGTGGAAGAACTGTACCTAGTAGTAAACTGGTAATAGCTAGTCATTAAAAGGGCAGATGAAATTCAATATAGATAAATGTTGCAAATAAGGAGAAAACACCCTAACTTTGTGTACAGTACACCAGGTTCTAAGTTGACTCTTACTGTTTTGGAATGAGATGTTAGGTTTAAAATAGATAATTTATGAAAACAGTAGTTGACCATCAATCCAGTGCTTAATAGGTATCAGAAAAGAAACAGAAACCTAACGATTTTAAGAAAAGAAAATAAAGACCAAATGATAACAACAAAAAATTACATCATTATAAATCCATGCATGTACATCTTGAATAAAGTGTCTTCTTTCTGATGTTCCCATCTCAGAATTGAATATGATCAAATTATCAGAAGGAATCAGAGACAACAAATGTGATAGAATTAAAAGAACATCCCATGCATAAAGATCAGCTGCACAGCATGAACTTCTTCATGCTGGAAAAGAGAAATTCAAAGGGAGTGTAGAAGAGGGCTTTAAAGTCATGACTAGTGTGGAGAAAGTGAGTGGGGACCACAGTCTATCTCGTTCAATATAAAAACCAGATGAGCAGTGGCTGCAAAGGAAAGGAGAAGGTGATTTTTCTCTGTGACCTGTGAAGCAGTAGAATATTGTGCCAGGGGATATTGTGGATTGTCTGTTTCTACCCTGGTTTAAAAACATTTACAAAAACATATCAAAGCAAAATTCATTAGGTATTACTTAACATAGAGGCATTGCCTGGTGCTTGAGAAGAGTATGACCAGTGAGAGGCTGGGAGGTCAGAGGGAGATGGTATTGCCCTCCTTAGTGACTCTTATTCAAGGCTTTTGCTATTGGTATGATACCAGACTAGGCAGGTTGTTGCACAGAGACAGTGCAGGTGATGAGTAATTTTTCAGGCCTTCCAGTTGTAACCTTGTATCGATAATTTCTCCAAATATATGTTAAAGCCTGCGGCCGAGCCTGAGAAACGGAGAATTGTTGTAATTAATTTAATAAGAAGGATCGTAATATTGTAAATAACGATTACATACCTAATGAAGTTTTTAATTTGGAACCGAGGGCAGGAGATACGGAAGAAAAAGACCCCTCTCCATCAAGAACGCTCCACAGGCTGCAGTTCCTGTGGGAATGTCCTCCCCAGCTTCGCGGCTCCATGGGCTGCGGGGATGGCTCCTCCAGAACCTGCGGCTTCTCCTCCCCCTGCAGCCCCGGGTTTGCAGGAATGCTTCTCTTTGTTTTTCGGCCGTTCATTAACTGTGTTTTCCCAGAGGGGCCCCCAGCTGAGGCGCAGGGCTCGGCCGTGTCTGTGGTGAGGCTGTGCCCCTGAGGGCGGCAGCGGCTGGAGCTCCCCGGCGCTCAGGGCCCCGCTGTGCTGCTTCGCAGGGGACCAGTACTGCGGGGGACGCCTGGAGAAGCCGTCGGGCTCCTTCCACACGCCCAACTGGCCGGAGCGGGACTACCCCGCGGGAGTCACCTGTTCCTGGCACATCGTGGCCCCGAAGAACCAGGTAAGGCGCTGCCGTGGCCCTGCTGGCACAGCTGAACTTCCCGTGCCTGCAGGGAGCACCACCTCAGAGCAGCCGGCTGCCCACGCTGCCGGGACACTGCAGTGGCACCTGCTGGCACAGCGGGCTGGGCAGGCACAGCACAGCTACACTGCTGGGACACTGCAGTGGCACCTGCTGGCACAGCGGGCTGGGCAGGGGCAGCACAGCACAGCCACACTGCTGGGACACTGCAGTGGCACCTGCTGGCACAGCGGGCTGGGCTGGGGCAGCACAGCACAGCCACACTGCTGGGACACTGCAGTGGCCCTGCTGGCACAGCGGGCTGGGCAGGCACAGCACAGCACAGCCACACTGCTGGGACACTGCAGTGGCCCTGCTGGCACAGCGGGCTGGGCTGGGCAGGCACAGCACAGCCACACTGCCCAGGACACTGCAGTGGCCCTGCTGGCACAGCGGGCTGGGCAGGGGCAGCACAGCACAGCCACACTGCTGGGACACTGCAGTGACCCTGCTGGCACAGCGGGCTGGGCTGGGGCAGCGGGCACAGCACAGCCATGCTCCAGCCATCCCCCATCCTCTCCTGTATTGCCCCAGTGACTCCTCTGCTTCCTCAGCAGGGCCACGCACTGGGACACTCCCCTAAATGAAACCCATTAAAGCATCTGTGACTGCTGAGGCTTTTAAACCAGGGAGGGTTTAAAAATTATTTTCTTAATTCAAAAAATACCATGCAAATTAAGTTAGGGCAGGTGACCATCTCAGCACCAAACACGATGATGAGCAATGCTGCATTTAAGTCTAACAATGTTTGAGCATTTTTGGTGTTGCTGTAGTTTATTATTGAGGTACCCAGGTACGGCTGATTGAATTTAATAAAAGCAGTTTGTTTTATTTCATATTTTGAAGGCTCCATCACATAACATGCTTGTGTAATTAGCCAGATGCCATGAGAGCATATGTTACCACTTCATTAAGAGCTGAGAAGATGTGACAGCAGACTGAGAGGGCTCTTGTGCCACGCATGGCAAATACAAATGTGTTCCCTACACTGTAGGGCAAATCTCAATCCTAGCTGCACATTTTCTGGTTGCTGCTGAGCCATCTGCTCTGTATCTTAGCAGGAGGTATATAATGATTGAATGTTTTGGTTGATAAGCATGTTTGGTAGGTTGCTTTTCTTGCCACATCTAGCTTTTAAAATTCATTTACATATAAAGACAACTTTCCTCTTCATCTTCCGCTCATGACTAATCCTTGAAATAAAAAAAGCTGCCCCAGATAAATATACTCTTCTGATCTTTCCTGCTTTTCCATTTACTAAGACAGTTCCTCCCTTAAATTGAAGCAGTATGTCAGCTTAGTCCTTCCTGTAGTCCTTTTTAATCCACGTTACTTGTTTGCTAGATACAGGTCATTTAACCGTCCTGTAGATAGGCAGTGATTTTTAAACCCTTATCTGTAAACTGCAGATTACTTTGGTTATTTCCAAATGTTTCTAGATAAGCCTAAGAACTTTTCTAAGCTCACAGAGAAGATTTGAGAAAGGCTATATGAGCATAAAAATAAGGGCATTATATCCTGTGCCTTCTGATGATTCTATTCCATAAATCTACCTGTAAGCAAATATATATTATTCATGTACTGCAACAGTGGTTGTTTGCATATAAAAAAGGCAGAACTTTGACAGTGACAAAAGCCATTTCCCATGAAGTAGTGAATAAGAATCTCTCTTCAAGTGCACAAAAAAGCCATTTGCCAGAATTTAGGTGTTGTCTCTATTTCCCTTTCATAAGCACCTGAACAATAAAACAAGGGACTCTTGTTCTGTTGCTTAAAATACAAACCAATAATTACTTAATTTATTACAGAAAATGAAGGAGCTTCTTCTGATCACGCAAAGCTTCTATTCTACCATGAAATACTTATTAGTGCAAAGTGCACTTATTAAACAACAGTAAAGTAGATATGGTCTGCTGTTTTGCCTGCTATGGAAAAATTTAGCATTTCTATTCCCAGTTGCATTACTTCTTTCTGTACCATCTTTTGTGGTCACGAGCATGTTATTCAGATGGGTATTCCATTTAAAGTGGATTTTTTTCATCGTGATACTGAGGGTTGTGAAACAAGCCTGTTAGTCATCTCTGAAATCAAGTCCCCCAAGGTTACTCATACTTCATGGGAAACAAAATTATGCCTTAAACATCTTAATAGTGCAAAACTACATCCAAGCAAAACTAAGACATCAGGTGATAACAGGCTATTGTTACTATCAATGTAGAATGAGAAAACTTCCACTATGTCAGTAATCAAATAAAGTACATGCCATGTACAAATTACTTATTTTTCTTTGTACAGTTTTAGAAGATTTGAGACCATCTTCGTTTGAGTCAGATCTTTTTATAAAGGTTGATCTACAATCAGCACAAATCAGTCTTGTCATTCAAGCCTTATTTGTGGTATTTATGGGAAGGTGATTTAAATACTGTTGTGCTCCATCTAAAGAAGCAACCTGAATGCATATATTACCTCTGTTTCCATGCAGCAGTTAGGTTGTGTTTCCCTTCCTTGCCACAAATGACTGACAGAGTCATTCTGCAGGACTTCATTACAGAGTAGTAGATTCCATTTCTTGTATATTGTTTTTTTTCCTTAAGTAGAAAATTCCATAAATAAAAGTTGTTGGAGATAATAGCATAAGTACTGGAAATACCAGAATGATACTAGTTCACATTTTTGACTTGTAAAGCCTCCACAATTATGGAAATACTATTCCTTTAAGTACTTACTTTCTCTTGGGTTTAGTAATACTATTTGCTAATTTTCTTTCCATCAGTATTTTAATTTCTAATATTTTTAATTCTGCATCAAGTATACACTGCATTGGCAACCACAGTGATTTCAGCTCTGCTGTTAATGAAGTCAGTGAAATGCCTTGTATCAGCTTTGCCTTTGCTTTTTTTTCAGCATATCTTAAATGATGCAGTGACATTAAAAACTCCTTTTCTGTTGCTTACATTGACTGTTGTTATTTTAAGAGCATTGTAACACCTAACACCTACTAACATTCACTCATAAAAATAACGTTATCAAAAGTTACTTACATACACTTGAGGAGAAAATGTTTTATAGAATATTAGAATCATATGCTGAACTATTGGTTGGAGAGATCATGTGGATTAAAATACTTTACAATTAAGTGGACTAAGGAATTTTCCTTTATCAAAAGAAAAATTAAGTAGGACCATATGAAGATGTCACTTAGTACAAGAAGTACTACAAGAAGCATTAATAAATTCTGCATGTCAAAACCTTAATGAGTTATTTCCATTTTCCCTTCAGCTAATAGAGTTAAAGTTTGAGAAGTTTGACGTGGAGAGAGACAACTACTGCAGATATGACTACGTTGCAGTGTTTAATGGTGGGGAAATCAATGATGCCAAAAGAATTGGGAAGTACTGTGGAGACAGTCCACCAGCGTGAGTAACTTCTTTAATTGAGAACTTCACTACCTCTGTGTGTCATTTTGGTAACAGTTCTGTCCAAGGCTTCTAAAAGATTTTAATTTTTAAATTAAACATGGTGTTTTCTACCTCCAACTGAACATGTAGAAATTGCTTAGTGTCTTGTGTCTCTCTAGGTTTTCTCTATTTTCTCTCTCTCCATGACTAACCCTGGCTCCAGCCCACAAGCCTCATTAGCCCAGTGTGTAACAACACCAATGCTAATCCCAGTGCTACTGATACTGGTGTAGCACCAACAGTAATGGTAGCTAAACATTAACATAATATGTGTGTTTTGATTATAGATACTGAAGTACAAGGATCCAGCTAAGCTCTCTAGCCCCTTGGCTCATTCCTCACTGACTCACTCATTTTCCTCTCGGCCCTTTTTAAAAAGACAGGATACACAGACTGGGCCAGATTTTTCAGATTTGGCTTTGTGGTACTGGTGTTCAGGAAGCAGAAGAAAGCTCTTGGCAGCTGACAATCAGTGCCCTCCTACGTCCACAGGCTGTGTCAATACTGCAGCAAGGAAAGTCTAATCTGGGCAACCACCATGGCAGCTGTAAATCAGAGAATTCCAGTTAACCAGCCCCTTACTTTTGGTTATGTCAGACCCAGCCATCAGAGTAAAGTGATTTCTGATAATCTGCCAAAAAAATGGGAAACAGTGACAAGTTTTTACTTTAAAGACCTCATTAAGTGTTTCAAAGAAGTCCTTGGTAATCAATATTCAATCACTGACAAAAATGAGCCCACAGAAATAATAATAACACAAAACATTTAATTTTTGGTGTGTTTGTTGAAGAGTTGCAGAATCCAATACTTCATGAATTTTCACAGCGCTTCCAATTGTGCAGTGTCTTTTTCATGAAACAAAGCCAAATTTTTAAAAAGCCCATTTACTTATTTCCCCTGTGTCCTGAGGATTTCTTCAATGTTTTTTCTCACTTTCCTAATCTACCCCTTCCATTTCATGGAAGTGAAGTCACACAGAAGAATTTAACAATACTCACATTGACATAAACTTCAGGAATCAGAGCTGATTAATGGAAACGAGTTTCATCCTCAAAACATCAGTGTGTGACATGCCAGCAAAGAACCACATGTTTTTCAGTATTAGTCTGGAGTGTTTTGTTGGTTTTTTAAAAAAATCGTTATTAATGCTTTTTGACTTTGACATGCGAAGGAATGGAAATACTTTATTTTGATTTTCTGTTTTAGGCCTATTCTGTCTGAGAAAAATGAGTTGCTTGTTCAGTTTTTATCTGACTTAAGCTTAACAGCTGATGGTTTTATTGGCCATTATAAATTCAGACCAAAAAAGTTACCCACAACTACAGCTCCGCCTACAACCACAACAGTCCCTGCTACCTCAAGTAAGTCTTATTGGCTTTACTTCATTTCCTATAAAAATTAATTATTGCAGGATAAGGAGAGAGTTACAGAAATAAAAAATAGAAATTATATTAAAAATTCAAGTTTTATGGTTTGTTAGCATTTTAAATGTTGAAGGAATTAATTAAAATTATTATACTCAAGGGAGTACGAGAATATACTCAAGGGAGAATCCACTTAACATTATTAAAGGAAATCTATCCAGGCAAGAGTTCAGTGTAAAAGTAACTTATTGAGAGAATTTTCCTGTCTCTTCTCAGTTTTGGACAGTTAATATTCACATATTCCATGAAGAATGGATAAGCTAATTTCTTTTGAATAAAAAGTTCAGAATATTTTGGGAAATAGTTTTATTTAAAGGAACTCTTTCTTCTGTACAAGTTGATATGTAAAAACCCTATTGTATTTTTCTTCATATAGTTATTAAGACCGATCAAAATTGGTATGGAAGCCACTTCAGCCCTCTTCAGGGTCTGTCAACATCCTGTCAATATGACACTCTCCTAGAATAATTTTTATTTGAAAATTACAGAGAAGAATGTCTCACTAAAAAGGAGTTTCCCTTTATACTGAAGACTAGACAACATATATGAAAGATCAGAGCTGGATTTCTCTGAAGGTGTTGCCAAAAATACCTCATAACTGAGATACTGAAGGGATAAATTCTTAGAATTTCTATAACCTGAATGTGAGGCATTTCAGATAAAATTACACCAGAAAACCAAATTATTTATGATGTTTTTGAAAGATAGAGCCTAATTTGTACTTAAAACACATCAAAAATCAGGGCAGCAATGGCTTGTCAGCAGGCAACCAAGAAGCTGTGGTGCTTTAATACTGCTAATGAAAGTATTTAAAATAGATGAAAATAAACATTAAGAAAATGAAATCATAGTGACCTGTAAATCATTCTGATGTGACTCTAACAATAAATAATTCAGCTCTTCTTCACTCTCAAGCACTTGTTAATGATGCTGTTGGTTCAAACACTTGGGCTCAAGTAACCCAGGCTGTCAGTAACCCTGTTGAGGGTTTTGCACAGGCAGGAGAGGTGAGCTTTACCAATTAACTCCAAATCAGTTTTCATGACAGCATCTGTGTTAGAAAATAAAAACATGCAGATTCATCTGAGAGGGGACAACAGAGGCAAAGTGTTCAAAAGGACTTGTCAGGCAGACAGAAATAAATCCTTTCAAGGGGTGATCAGTTTTGCACAGTGTAGGCATTTCTGATCTTCAAAACAAACCAAAGCAAACCAAACCTCTGCAGTTCAGTTACATTTCTGAGCAATCACTTGCATTCAGAAGTGTCCAGTTCAAAGAGTCTCATCTTATTATCTTGCAAATCAGATCTGTTTAAACTTGCACAGAACTCCAGGCATGAATAAAATACTAAACTTTAGTAAGCTCCTTCAAGAATCACATCAGTCTTTATGTAGCATAAAAATATTAGTCCTTGCAGAAATAAATAAATGCTATAAATATATTTGTAAAAGTAATCAAGCTTAATCCATTACCTGTGGTGAGGTATTTGACTTCCTTTTATCGTTGGGTAAAGTCATGCATTTTCCTGTCAGAGTGCCTACATGTAAAGTGGTAGGCAACTAAACTTTTATTTCAGTTCTTCTCCAGTTCATGTTTTGCTAAAGTACCTTACAAACAATAGACAGCCTATAGCAAAAGGTGGTCACCAACCAAAATTTATTAAACTAAAAAAAAAGGAAGAAAAGAAGTGCCCTAAAAGGACCAAAGAAGACTACTTTGTAATGCATAATCCTAGTTTTAAACTTAGAAAAATCAGAGTACCTCAATAAATTTTTGGCAGCTACCATGCTGGCATGCACTGGGACTTATCGACCTGCTGGATTTCCTAACCTCCTACTATGGACACTAACTTAAAAGACTCAAGGAACATGAAATTCTTTATTTGGTGTGCTGTGTGTAGCACTGAGATAGGAAGCACTTGCCAGACCTGTACCATTGACACAGTAACTTGTTCTTTAAAACACTTTTTCTTGGGGAGGCATGTAACTTTCTAAAGACTCAAATACCAAGAAGACTGGAGGGAAAAAAGGAACAAACCAGCCCAAAATAAATAAAAAACTATGAAGCCCAATCTTTAAACTTTGGATTTGAAAACTAAAACAATGAGCAGTGCAGATCTTCTGTCATGGCCATTGCACTAAAGACAAAGTTTTAATATCATTTAGTTCATTCTTAGGAACTTGGAAAATTCATCAATGAAAAAGAACTACAAGTATAAAAGTAGAAATTACTGCAAGTTAGTCAGAAGTTATTTTTCAAAAAATATATGCTCAATAAAACGTTTGCAAAATGCTCAATTTCAAAATAAAAAACTACAAAGACACTTGTCATAACAAGTATGGAAATTTCTTGGAAATTAAGGCTATGTAGGGATCTGTGAGGTTTTTTTTTAAATCTGTCAGTGTCACCTCCATGTTTCCAATACCTATGTCACTGACTAATTCCAAACAAATTTGAAAAGGACATAAAAACCTTAAAGTACTGCATCCCAACATGTTACATGAAATGATGCACAGAGACTATGAACATCCACCCAAGCAGGAAAAAGATGCCAAGTGTATTCAGTAGTTTATAAACAAAGCATTCCATTTCAGGAGGGAGATGCCAATCCCTACTGTTAAATACATACTTCAAACACTGTGTTGCAAATTGTCATAAAGAAAAACTGCAACACTACCTGACATGAAGCTGTGTGAAAAGTTTGGGTAAAAAAGGTCAGGAATTTGAACTCTGATCTCTTTCATCACATAATTTCCAATAAAAATAAAAATGCAGTAATTTCCAATAAAAGGCCACCCCCTCCCTATAAGTTAATCTCTATGTAATATCATAGTAAGTGTTACTGTAATAGCATATTGTGGCACTGCAGGTGTTATACCAGGGCTGTGTGGCAACAGCAGAGGGAGATTTAAGATGCCATGCAAATCTTGAGTAACATCCCATTTTGACAGTCCACTAGAACAGACACAGCTGAGACACCTGAAAAGATGATGATTGGAGGTGACAACAGAGAAAAGGAATATTGTTACTGTGGTGTTCATCCCTGAAATGCCAGGTCTAGTTCATGCATACGTCAGGACTATTCATCTTTCTTCCTGTCTTTTTTTGAACATAGTGCTTTTCATTTTTATCAAATGATTCATTTCAATTTCAATTTACCTTTTGCTCTTCAAAAAGTTGTGAAACCTACAGCTGCCCTGTGCCAGCAGAAGTGTAAAAGGAGTGGAACTCTGGAAAGCAATTATTGTTCAAGCAACTTTGGTAAGAAAGCAAAGTTTCTTTTCAATTATTCATTCTCTAGTGTGTTTTTAGACTCCAGGAAATTCTCCCAGATGTAGTTTCTGAATTACCATTAATATATAGGCTAATATTTTTACACCACCTTATGTATGTATCTGACATTAGTATCTGTGTTTCACTCTGTACATTCTTGGAGCTATTCTGAAATAGGCACTGCAAAGATATCTGAGACAAACATACCTCCTCAATGTGAGAAGAAAATGACAGTGTAAGACAGCCCCAGGATTCATAGACTGAGTTCCTGTATTATCATCTCCATTTTTTACAACCAGCCAGCACATGTTATGTTGCACCTGTTGACTGTTCCACAATACAGTGTATAGACTTCCAAAATGCTTTGAAAAGAAATTAGAAGAGATAGAAGCTTCCAAGCACTGCTATCTGTACATAAATAAATCAGGAAAAAAAGTGTCTGCTGTGTATTAGCATGGCATTGTCACTGCTGATCTATTCAGTTATGTGTCAGGGTATTCTCCCAGTTAATACTGCAGTCTTTTTTTAATCCCCTATAAGATGCATGGCAGTTTGATGGGAAAACTCCCTGCCACCACCCTTTTTCATTTTAAGCTGACTCTCTCTTAACTGCACTGCTAATGCCATGAGGTTTGAGGCCATCTGAGGGACAGAGGGCAGCTTTGCCTGACGGTGCCCAAGCAGCAGTGAGGGCTCTGGCTGTACCCTGAGGCTGCCTGGACTCAGGGCAGCCCCTCCCTCCCCTGACCACCAGCCCCTTTCAATCTGCAGCTACAGGCTGCTCCAACACAAAAACAAACAGGTAGGGAAAAAACCCAAACCATGAATGGTCTCCTCTTACTGACCACACCTCAGCTCTTGTGGCTCAAGATAAATGATTCTATATAAAGCTTGGTTTTTCCCTCTAGCATCACAGTAATAAATCACATTCTTCTCTCCCATATTCTGTCAAATACTTGACAGTTTTCAGTCTTTCCTGTGATAGGAGTGAGAGTAAAAATACTTTATATGCTGCTGTGAATGCAAGTATATCCTAAGGTAAGAACAGGGAGTCTGTTGTTCACAGAATATGATTTATTCTAAATTTGTTTGCAGATTTTATGATTTTAGGAAAATAATAACTATTTCTCTTTCATAATGCATTTAATTTTATTGTTTCTAGAACTATAACTGTAATACCCTGCACTTCCACACCTCTTGATTCTCCCTTGACTGAAATGGAGCGTTCTATTTAATTAAAAGCTCTCCATTAAAGGAAGACAGTGTACAAATTAATAAATTCCCAAAATGTGGATTATGCAGTTTTGTAAAATAAATCTGACTGTACATACTTGATAATTGAACATCGAATTTATCCTAGGATAGACTATCTAATTTTAAAAGATGACCAGAGAAGAAACCAAACTGTTAATACAAATTACCATTTCTTTTGATAAATAAAGATGGTCTACCAGTTAATTTAGTCATCCTAGAAAAAAGAAAGTACCTTTTCATACTGAGAGGTCTTTGGGAGATGGGATGGTCAAATCTGTAACTACATTCAGCTGACTTAAGTAAGTTTGTATCAGGCCTCAGACAGATCAAAATCTACTTCTTGGGGCATTAACTATTCCCTGCTACTCATCTGGCAGTGTCAGAGAGCTGGGAGTCTAGATTCTGGCTAGAAGAGTTTCAGTTCAACTTCTTCACTATTTGAAAATGACTCATTAAAAGTAGTATCAAACTGTACTGTTTAATTGAAATCAGAGAACTAGGCTTGCATGAGACTGACATATTGCAGAACTATTTCATATTTGGTGCCACCAAAATTTGACAGTAGTGAGTTAGTTATTAGCAGTGATACTCATATTACTAAGTGTTCCCAGTACTGTTTGTTTCCTTATTAGAGACTAATATACTTAATAAGTTTTCATGATGCCTCAAAATTTATATCTAAAAATAATAAAAATGTACCAAACATATCAAATGTCTTTTCTTCTAGTAATAACTGGAACTGTAATCGCAGCGGTGACACGGGCTGGCAGTCTGCATGCTACAATATCCATCATTAATGTCTATAAGGAGGGAAATTTAGCAATCCAACAAGCTGGCAAGAATATGAGTGCCAAGATTCTCGTTATGTGTAAGCAGTGTCCTCTCATCAGGAGAGGTAAGTACACAGTAAAGATAACAGTTATAAAAACTACTATTTGAAATATGGCCACAAGAATCAATAAAATTACTGTGGTTTTTTCTATAATCAGCAGTTAGTATTACAATCAGTTTAAAATAACCAGTAATCCAGGGGTTTATTGCATTTTGCTGTTCTACTGGAAAAGGAACAGGCTCATGTAGATTACAGGACTCTGAAAAACTTTTTTTCTTTAAAAGCCACGTGATGCAAGATAAAATCTGATTTGGGTCTCTCAGATGAAGCTGAGATAGATTTTGTGTTTACATGTATATATTTTGGAGCTAGTTTTTATACACAGTTGTTTAGAAGGGAAAGACAACAGCCTGCTAAATCTAGAAGAGCATTATCTCACAGGAAGTGGCAGAAATGAACAAGTTCCACTGTTGTCTATCTCCTGAATGTATTTACAGCTTTACAGAAATACTCATAGTATTAAGCCCACTTGATATCTGCAAAGAGCTAGTACTGCTAAAACTGACCTTAAATAATATTATACAGAGACCAACCAACATAAATTCCAGTTAATTGTAGTAAAGGTGTTAAAAGAAATACTAAGAGTATTTTTTTTAAGTAAATAAGTAAAAAACTGTTGTTAGCTCTGCTTCGTAAGTAAACAGGTAGAACACAAGAACATAAACAGAGCCATAGCAGGAAACAGTCAAAATAATTTAGTAAGCATAAAAAAACCCCCTGATATCATTCCAGATAGTACCAGTGCTTAAGCATATTAACTCAAAGTGGGCAGTAACAAAGTGAAAAATCATGATGAGAAATTAGCTTTTGCCTTTAGTTATCTGAAAACTACACACTGGGAGACATAATAATGTCCTTGGTGGAACAGACTGTTTCCTTTTAGGCAGACTTCCGGCTCCAAACCACACTTCTCATCCTAAATCTCAATGAATTATTTAAGAGCCAGTACTTAACATGTGAACTTTTCTGTTTATATCCCTGTGATACCATTCCTTCCAGCCCAAGACCTTGCAAATCCCCAGCCCTTCTAAGGCATAAAAATACACACACCCAATTGAATTGTCCAAAGCCAGGTCTTACCACTCTTTAAGTCCACCTTGCCTGAATGCTTCTTTATATATCTAGAAAATATTTACATCTCTGGGGAGGGAAAAGGACTGAAAATATTTAAGTGCATTATCGCTTAAGAACATTAACCTACAAGCTGAGCAAATGTGAAAATACTCAAAATGAATGAGACATATTCCACCCTGGGTGACAGAGGTTAGTTTATCCAGTGTTGATAGGCACTTCTAGTGCCTCTCAGACTCACCTGAGAGTTTTACATATAAAGACTATTCCCTATATATTTAATTATGTGGTAGACACTTAGCTGTGTGTCTGCTTGATTTTTACATAACTGGAGTTTGTGGTGTAACAAGCATAGCAAAGATGGTAAGGGAGCAAATGTTGCAGGTAGGAAGGAAGGCACTGGTAACAAACAGTGAAATGAGCAGAAACCACAGGTAAAGGACTAGACTTACCAAATGATGTCCCAGATTTCTCTTGTAATCTCATTCTCTCCTTTCTAGGTTTAAACTACATCATCATGGGCCAGGCAGAAGAAGATGGTAGAGGCAAAGTCTTTCCCAACAGCTTTGTCATGAGTTTTAAGACTAAGAACTCAAAGATCCTAAATGCCTTGAAAAACAAAACATGTCAAAATTGAACTCTGCAGCTGCATTCTATTATCTGTCTTGAAAAATCATTTTAACTTAGCATAAGTCATGGAAATGCAACTGACTGCCACCAGTATGACCACGCTGACCCTCCCTTCACTCCTGGGCATAAGCACACCTGGCACAGAGTGATATCCATCACGTGGACAAGATGAGGACAGACCCTCCTAAGGGTGAAAGCCCAAGATTTGCAGCACAGCCATCTGATCTCAAACATAAAAATTCCAGTTACTTGGAAGATGTTAATTTATAATTTTCCAATCTTTTAAGAAGTTTTGTACGTAAAATAAGAATTCTAAGTGCAATATTTATAGCAACTCAGTTTAACTTAGCTTTTTCTCTAAAGTTGTTTTATTACATGGATTTCTGCATTATTATCAGTGCTTAATAAAATATTTTAAGATTAAATCATACACCAACTAGTTATTCATTATTTATGAAGTGGAGCAGCTAAATATAGAAACTGTTTTTTGATCATTTACATGCATTTGATGGTTTGGGCCTTGCACACTGTAACTGACACTACACTTCCTTGCTGATTAAGGGTCTGATGGTCTGATTTTCCTTACATGGAAGTCAGTGAATCATTGATCTGAACAGGAACTCTTCAAAGAATTAGCTGTAAAAGAGACTACAATTTTCTCCATTGATGACTATCTACTTAGTAAATGTCCCTATTATGTTCTGTAAGGTAATAAGGTAGAGGAAGGTAGGAATTAATTTAGTGGTGGTAAGATGCATATACAATTTAAGATCCCTTTAAGTATTTGTTTTCTTTATATATAAATACCAGAGTAGAACTCTTTGGATCATCTGTGACCATGGGCAGGAAACTGAGGAATTACACAGTCCCTACTGGCAGTACCCATTGCTGATTCCATCAGGGGAGTGCAGACTGCCATTCTGTTAATTGATGGATTCTCACATGTAATGCCAAGAGGCACTGCCACAGTGCAGCTTGGCAGCACAGCAGCCTCTCTTCCAAAGACTTCATGGGTAGCTGGGCTGGGGACAAAAGGATCAGAGAGGGGCACAGAGGTACAAAGAGGCTGTGCTGGCAGCTCACATCCAACCGCTCTGTGCTGCAGCCACACTTCAGAGATTGCATTGCCCAGCTGACCAAAGCAAACAGCATTTCCCTGTGGAACCAACAGCAACATTTGTATGCCAAGTAGAGGTAGTTTTGTAATTTTAAAACTTTTAAATCGGAATTTTCATTTTCCAGCAGTAATTCCTATGCAGACTAAGGGATTTTATGCACAGGGATCTCTGCATTTCTTGGCAGCAGCCTGGGGAAAAGCAATGTGGAAATCATGCTTGGAGCTGTCTTGAACTACAACAGTCTATTTTTATTTATGATGATATGCCCATCTGTCACACAGCTTTTTTCAGTGAGGCAAGAAAGGTCTGGCAGCTTACTCGTCATCTGCCAAATGGAAGGTAGGGGAGGTCCTGCCTGCTCTTTTCAACACTCCCTTTATACCAGTTCCTTTCCCAAATCAATGCTGGTAGCAGTAGGCCTGAAACAGGGAATAGAGAAACACCAGCAGTGCCAGTTTTCTCAAGTAAGAGTTGGTTACAAAACACAGGTAACAACTGTTACAAGTTTTTAAATCCAGTTTGTAGTGACTGAACTTCGAACATTTGAAATCCATCCTGCAAACCAAACAGAACCAAAATTATCTAATCACAATTTCTGAATAACAACATAAATAACATCAATAACATAATAACAGAAATAACAAGACTATAGCAAGAGCATAAAGCAAGCTGACTTTCAGTAATCAGTGATTTTGACCTTCCTGCTCAAAATGTAGGCATGAAAATTTTCATCTCCATTTTTCATTTATCAAGGCAAAGTTAGCTCTAAGACAAAACCAGCATTAATATGAAAGGGAAGAAAAAAAAAAGAAGAAAAAAATTGCATGTTCAACACAGGCAAACTAGAAAAACCTTAACGATGAGACAAAATTGAGTACAGAGCACTTGGTACTGATTAGTAGCCATGTAGATCAGAAGAGCACAGCTGCTTTCAAATAAAACAGACATGTATAGTGTCATATAATGAAGTATGGCAGATAAGAAACTTCTTTCTGTCTCTCATTCTGCAGGTTTGTATTTCAGTGACAAGTAAAAACTCCAGAACTCCCAATCCAAAACCCCCAAGAGCCTTGAAGTGCAACAGTTCTTCCTAAGGCCATCTGCACTGTAGCAGAACACAGTGCCACAGGACACTGACCAAGCTAGCTCTGGTGGACTCTGCTCAGTGTATGAAAAACACTCAGAAGCACTGGCTCCTTCATTCATACTGTCAACACCCCCAGGTTCCCAGAACTGACCATCCCGGTGCCAAACCGCTGGTGGTGCATCTAGGATCCAACCCAGCTGGTCTGGAAGCAGCCTCACTTCATGGCACTGCATAAGCCATTTCAGTGAATCAAACAGGATGGGTCCACATGGAAAAAAGCAGTAACACACTAACACCAGCTACCATCCTTAAACTGATTACCTCAACATGACAAAGAAAATACTTTCAGTGTGGTAACTGATATAAGGTGTTTGCAATATGACAAATATTAATACAACCATATTTTTCAAAGAGCTTTTATTTGCTTCCTTTCTTGAATATACATAACATACACAGCACACAGTTTTTATGCTGGTGCATTATTCAAACATGAGATCTCAGTCCAAATACAAAACTCAGTGATCCTCTTTGCTTTGAACCAGGAGGTTAATTTCCTATTCCCATGAAAAGCCAACACATACTCTAACACTTCTGGAAGCAGAGCATTAAAACCTAGTTCAGAAATACATCATTTCATAGTATGGAAAATATATTACCTTTACAAGAAAGAGTTTTATAAGAATTCCTTCAAAAAAGTAAACATTCATGTAAGCCCCCACTCTGTCAATCTCCCAAAATCAACCATAGTCAGAGACCACAATGGCTACCTGCGCCTTCCAGACACACAGTCATTTCAGAAGAGCACCATCAGAACAGTGGAACTGTCCATCAATACTTCAGCTGTCATAAATATACTTACTTTGTAATTAAAAATACAGGAATCTCACATTTCTCAGTTATAGTTTGTCAGCTTTAATTATATATAAGCATATAAAGCCATATAGGACCCTCTAGCACGGAAAATCCACAAAGCCCTTACTGTCCTTTGTAAGCAAAGTCAGACAAACTATTTTCACAAAACACAATATACCTGACATTAAAAAAAAGTCTAGCTTGGCAACAACTCTGGTAAAAAACAGGAAAAAAGAAAACCAATTTTAAAAGTAGGATATGTAAAACCTGTGTTAAGCAGACCCTTCTAAAGTACGTCTCTCCAAAGACAAGACTCAATGACCTCACAGAAAGAAGAGTAGAATGGTTCACAAGAATTGTTCAGCACTGCAAACAATAGCACTCATGTGCTTCACCTCATTTTCATGAAATCACAGGTTTTAATAAGTCAAATAATTTATCTAGATTTTAAAAACTCAAGATACTAAACATTAAACG
Source organism: Phainopepla nitens (assembly GCA_013400175.1). NCBI lineage: Eukaryota > Metazoa > Chordata > Aves > Passeriformes > Bombycillidae > Phainopepla > Phainopepla nitens. The sequence goes on from VXBQ01012610.1 coordinate 54,046, forward strand.
TTCACAGATAAATTTTTAAATTCTGTTCCCAATCCTAACATGTATATTAAAATGTACTATTGAGGCACTGCTGAAAAATCTAAGCAGGGTTTGATTGTCTTACAAATAACTATAAATATTCAAGAAATGGTTGATCTATTTTGTGTTCAAAATGTCAATGTTCCCACAAAAGTGAAAAATCTTGATGATTTGATTTGCTATATTCTATAAATGTTAGTTTACAGTCAGTGTTAACATACAAAACTAGAACTGCCTCTTTCAGAGCCATACACTCTTCACATGCACTGCAACCTACAGCCATACATAATTTCCAGCTGTGCTGGAAATTTTCTATTATTCTTTATCTGACTTTTCTATTAAAAATAAACAGGCTGGATTTTCATTTTAAAAAGCCTGTCTTCTCCCACAACTTGAAAAACAAGTATCAAAAAAAGAACAAACAGCAAAAATAGAAGAAACAAACACGTTGTGCTAGTTATGAAGCTCTAACACCTGACAGCCACAGACAGTCTGAGGAACATTTAAAAAACTCCTATATACAAATTTTATATATACACCAAGATTAAGAGGTTAAGAAAATTAGTGTATCTGGTTTTGCATTCATTTTGACCTCTTGGGCACCAAGCTACAACTCATGCAAACGCATTTTCGAATGTATTTTTGTGCAATAATCTTCCTGTCTATATGATCTGGCAATAGAATTAGGTCAACACGTTCACTTATGGGTATCTAAAAGCACACACCTTTTGTTCAGAAGTTAGGCCTTAGTTTCTTGGGTAGAACATAGCATATTTAGAAGTTCGGAAGCCAAGCAGGTCTCTCATTTCGTTGCGGAATTTTGACAAGTCCTGCCGCAGTTCATTGAGGTTTTCCACAGTGGCCTGATCTGTGCTTTGCATCTTCTGTCTCATGGAAGTCAAGTAACGGTGGACTAAGCAACACATCACCTTCTGGTAATTCTCATCTCTCTTCTGCTTCAGATTCCTCCATTCCTTTAAACAAACATAATCTATTTACTATGGAAGTGATTTCTGAGCCCTCACGCCTGCATACAATTCTACAGAGAAGAAGTGAACAAAATAACAAATCTATTTTTTAAATACATCCTGATGTACACAAATATACAATGCATATAAATTGTCCACAAAATCCAAATTAAATTTTAACTTGCTGTACCAGCAAAACTGAAAATTTTTATCTACCTGGCTTGGTCATTGTTCTGTGAGAAATCAGGAGTTCCATAACCCTGAATATCTCTCAGTGCAAATTCCATAAAGTGCTTAAATTTGTATTTAATGCTATTTTTGTCAGCAAGAAAATGCAAAAATAGTATGCAAAATTGCAGGGTACAAAAAATGTTTACAAAATAAACAAACAAAAAATCCCTTCCCTAACAATGACAGGATTCAGTGATGTTTTCTGGTCATTTATTCTGACACTTCTGTAATAAGTTTAAAAGCAATTACCTTCTCCAAAGAATATTCTAACCTCACCATTTTTGAGATTAGCACATACTTCCTTGAGGTTTCTATGTGTTTTCATTCAATCAAAGCATTTTTTTCAGACGGTTTCTGGGGTAATTGGGAGTTGGAGAGAAGCGGCTTGAAATTCCCAAACCAGAAAGTTAATAAAACCTTACTTAAGTAGAAGTAACTAACACTTATTTATCTTGGATGCAACACACATTATTCTGCAGTTCCTATTTATCTTAGCAGCATTCACCTTGTGACAGCAGCTTCATGCAGCAATTTGTAAGTTCATTTCAGCAAGCAGCACCTTTCCAGCTGCACAGCCCAGAGCCTGCCTAGAGCCTGCCCAATCAAGTATACCCTTGAGGCTGTTCTGACGTTTCACTTTGCCACTTGATGTGTGAGAGCAGATCCATTTACTGAGACTGTTGAAAAGGTAACAGATAGTCTTGGGAGAGGGTATAACATTAAAAGGTGGAGGGAGCGTGCACTTATCATCAAAGTAGCTAAGCCAGAGCTTGGCACGAGCAAACTTCCACTCCTTATCTTCATGATTCTAAAACATCAGAAACATTAAGAGAGAAAAGAAGCAGATATATTAATAGGTTATTTTGCAAGTTTAATTTTCTCATACCTGAAAAACTGACCATTATTTAATTTTTGTTATATAGCATTTTAATAGATAGATTACAGAGTATTTTAATAGGTTTGCTTGGATATTCTAATATTAAATACTTAAAACAAGTACATCTTTCTTCAATTCCCTATATACTGTAGTATAACATTCAGAAGGGATAACCCCAGATCAAATGCCAAAGCACCACACATATCAAAACCAGCATTTGAACAGCCAATATATCAAGAAAGTCATCAATTCCCAGTGGGCCAAAGCCCTGCACATACTCAATATGGAAATTACAATTTCTTTTTTACTGAAGTAAATAAAAAGTTCTTATTTGAAGGAAAAATATGAGCTCACAGACAGAGTTCATCCATGATGTCTACAGATCATGAGTTTACACATCATAGGAAATAATTGTGTAAAATCCAAAGATACAAGTAATTGGTAATTAATCAGACACCACTTACTGCTATCAGCTGAAAACTTTTGTGAAGCATTGCCACAAGGAGTTTAGTTAATACTATCACAACCACCACGTTGTAGGTCCCAACAATAACAGCACCCACAAAAGACTGTAATTCTTCACCGTAGCTGAAACGTGTCACAAAGATTGCCACATGTGCCAGGGAGAATATGTACCAGAAGAGAGCAAAACATGTACCAATAAACCTGCAGAAACAAGGAAAAAAATCTGCTTAGGTAAGCCTAACACCAGAAGTGTTTAACACAAATTCAAGATCAGTGAAAAAATCCAGTTCTGTTTAATTACTGGGGATTAAAGGCTAAAACAATACAGTTATTTTATAGATATATATATTTTATAGATATATTTTACAGTTATTTTATAGATCTCCAACTCACGAATGGAATGTGTCATTGCTCTGCTGTTCACAGAAAATGCCCGCACAGTCCTTTTCTTCATTTACAGTAAATCCTTTATCATAAAGTTGGGTCAATCCAATTGTGAATGAGAACAAGACAAGAAGAAACATGCCCAGAAATTTTCCAAAATCTTGTAGCATCTGACCCATTGAAATCTGTGAAATAGATTTATTTCTAATTTTAGTAAAACATGTAGATATTTTTATTTGTACTTTCTCCTTCAGCCTTTGATCAACAAAAATCTATTTACATTTTAAATATGTAAGTTAAATTTTGATATGCTAAACAGATCTTAAGGTCAGGAGACAGCCTTGTACAGGTTTTCAGAGAAAAATTCTAGATGTTAAAAAGAATATGTAAGTAATTTTAACATTGCCTGGAAAATTAATATCCTCCAAATAACCATAAGCAATAGTATGTACACCCTATTATTTATCTGCAATACCAACGGTAATAAGGAACTCACAGGTTAACAGACAAAAGCAGTAAATGAAATGCATTTGAACCAATAAATGCCATTACAGAAAGTTAAGAAAACACTTAGAAGAACACTGAATTAATCAAAACATTTTGAATCATTTATCACTAATTAAAAAAAAAAGTATACAAAAGCCCCTCTGCAGAATACAAAATTAGTTCACTGTAGATTTTATGTATGATTTTAAATAAACACGTGTGTAGGCACACAGAAATTGAAGGATAAAGCATACAAAGTATGACAGTAAATTCAGATCATTAATTTCCAATTCAAAATATCCTATACAGAACTTTGCAACATCAGAAATACAGCACCTTTTAAAAAAACAATCATATGCTTGTGATTTTTTCCAACACAGGAAAGACCCTGATTTGCTTTTAACAGAAGCACAAATTTTTACACAAACACAGCATAAACTCATTATATCATTTAATCAGCCTTCCTACAAATTTCTTCACAACAGTGTACTATTATAAAGAGTGCCAATATATGTAATGTGGGATTGGGTGAATCTAATCTATACAAATCAGTGTGTGGAAAGCCCAGTCCTATATGAATCAAAATCTGTACCAAACCATAGTGCAGAACTGTAACACAATTGTCAGGTTTGTCAAGTACAGCTTGACTGGGAGATGAATTCCTGCTCCCTCCTTTGCTGCTGGGCACTCACCAAGTACCTCCTGCAGCACAGCAGGGAGTCTGTACAGTTTGTAATGGTCAAGGAGATTCTGCAGCCGTGGGCAGAGCTCGGCACCGATTCTGTGCACGTTTGGTCAGAGGATGACTGTACTCCCCATCGAACTGTTTCATCACATCCAACCTTTAATGAAAAAAAACCAACCCAAATCCTAACGACAAAACATCTTCCCTTTAACACATGGTTCCAGCCAAGAGAGAGACAAAGTAGATGAAACAGGAATGCACAAAAAGGGCAAACTGCCCAAAACTATTCTGTTTGGAAGAGAGTGTAATAACCCCTCCCAAATGCCAGCTGCTGTCTTCATAGGTTCATGCTTTCCCTCTTTAAGTATTTATAATTTCTATGCACTTGAAATCTAATTACCTAATCTGGGGAAGTACTACTGTACCTTCTGTTAATGATAAAATCCAGCACACACAGTCAACTTACAAATCTGGATTATAACAGGTTTTATTAGCCAGAGTCAAGTAAGTGAAGGCTTAAAAATAACTCTAAGAGCCAAAAGAACACAGTAGCTACCTTCCCCCACCCCCACTGCTGGGTTTCCATGCAATATTTGATTACCACCATCTGAACTTTGTGACCTACTTTCAGAAAATACTGTAAGAGTTGTTGCACCAGCCCTACTGGCCAGCAGTAATAATGTAAACTCCTGTGTGCCTCTGAATGGGGTGACTGTTGACTATTTTTATTTACTTGGAAAATTTTGCAACACAGCCTCCTAATAAAAAACTTGTGAAAGATCTAGTACATAAATAAACACGCACATTAAACAGTGAATCTTTGAAATATGGAGAGACTTCAGTATTCAATAAATTTGTAAAACCCTAATGCTTAATGCAACATCAAGACTTAAGTATTTTTTTCAAAGTGTTGCAAGTACATTTCCATTTAAAATGTATAAAAGAATATTAGATAATTAAAATGTGGGAGGCTTTACTGTCATCATTATTGGAAGGCTCCAACAAACACCAACTAAGAAGAAACCTGTTCTCCCTTCTTATAACTGCCAATAAATAGGTGAGTATTTCAATACTCTTGAGAGATTTATATTTTTCAAACAAAAGCAATTTGCACAACTCAAGGTGCAGCTTCAATGAGATCACAGACATAAACAGAAAGGCTTTTAATTACTCTTGCTCACTACACACTTATTCATCTATCTCTGTAGAGATAAGAAGCTAAACAATTATTTGCATAAAACTTTAGAGGAAGAATCTGATCCTTATACTTTCTAAACTGAAAACTTCGGCAGTATATTAAGCTTAAAACAGATGAAAAAAAAGATGCTATCGGTACAGCTATCATGAAAAAATATGTTAACTGAACTACACAAGGTCTTTCACTTTTTCTTACCTTTTCCCATCTGAATCAGTATGTTTTACAGAAGAGATTCATTTTAAAAAAATCAAACTTCAGTGCAGTATCACTTCCTTCTACTCTTCACTTTCTTACTGTAACATTTTTTTCTATTTTCAACAAGACTCTTGATAGCAAATTAGGTTTATTATTTTTTTCAAAATGTAATGATATTCACCTGGAGTGGTCCCAGAATGGAGCTGGTTGTGTACATGAAGAAGAGACGCAGGTAACTGAGAACATTGGCAAAGGCAAAAAGACCTTCTGCCACTAGGGTAGGATGGAATGCGTCCCAGTCCTTCCTTTCAGCATAATCATGAAACTGCAACATAGAAAAAGGCAAGTTGAGATCATTAACATTATAAATACAGAAATGTACCCATACACCTCTCCCTACTTCTACTTTCAAAACAGGCAAGAGCATAAAAGAAATTAACATGTATAGGTGTCATTTCTCTTTCAGACAAAGGCATTTTAAAAGCCATTCCAGAGGGAGCCAGAAATCACGTAATTTAAATTTAACACCAAACTCTGCCACTCACCTGCTCAAACCATTTATTCCTCTGTTCTGCTCTCACTTCTTCTCTGTTTTGCACGGTCTACTGCAACAGGGACTTGGGCACTCTATAAGCATGTGCATTGCCTCGTATAATTGGCCTCAGTCAAAAGTAACATTGAGAGGCTACAAAGAAAACCAATGTACACATGCAACTGCCAGGTGGTGACAGCTGATCTTAACCAGTTTTGGAAAGACTTATGACTTGGGGTTCCTTCAACAGATTTTATGAATGACAACAGAGAATGGGAGTCACAAGTGAATTGTTGCTAACATATTATCCACTAAGTACTACTATTCAACTTCTTCAGGGAATATCCACAGATTCCCAACTTTTGGTTTGGCTGAAAACGTTCAGTATTTATATTACAAGCTTCTGTTGTCTCAAAATGGACATTCAGAAACAAAGGAACTCGTAGCTGCTTTATAATAACATGCAAAAGTCTGCAGAACAAAGATGGCAAGAAATAGGGGTAACTATTTTGTTACACACTGCAATTGCACACATACAAATCCTTCTGCTACAGAGGCTCTTTATTTCTTACAGCTTTGGGGCCCATAATGGACCTAAGATGCAAACTGAATATTTTTATTTGGTTTGCTATGTGATTTATAAACTATAAAAATAAATTTTGCCATGTAAAAGGGGCAAACCCCCCATTATATGCCTATTGGACAGGACAGGAGTCCTGCATCTTCAAAAAGGTTACAATTTAACTTGGCAACAATGGGTCTCATCTCAGCAACTAGAGACACGCTGGTTGCAAAGCCAATGGCTGGGAAAGCAGCCCGATGTGGCATTCTCCTGGCAGTTTTTTTCCAAGAGATGGAGCCTTCCTTTCCAAACCATTACCAGCCTCTGAATCAATGCTAGGATTGGGAAAGGAGCCAAACACCAAGTTGGGAAGAACTGAACCAGTTTATTTCCCTCCCCACTGCCAGACAGCTGTCAACTTGCCGTTCTCAAGACACAATAATGGTGCTACTGCACTGGCTTGAATTTTGCTGTAATAGTCACATTCAGTTGGTCTGGCAGTTTGCCATGTGCTGTGTGGTTAACAACACATGCAACAGAATGGCAAGGATCATTTTCAAAACTCCTATTTTCAATCAAATCCAGATGGCTTTTCATAGAGACAAGACAAGGCTCCTCTATGGTCTCAGGGCTTTTATCCTTACTACTAAAGAAAGCTCCAACAAAAAAAAACCCAAACCAAGCAAAAACCAATTAAAAATCCATCATTTACAACATTCGAGCATATGTAATCAAAAGCTAAATAAAACTTTCTGTAACAAAAAATGCACTAGGCAATCTCAACACAGAGAATACTATTAGCTTTCTGCATAGTACTGAATGGGATCAGGCAAGCTCAAATGCCCAATCTGATGAGGTGCATTTCCCTGAACAAAAATCAAGCCATTTGGAAGTACCTTTTTTTTGGAAGTAGCTGTATTTGGGGTTTCCAAGTACTTGGACATGTCCTGATGTGCTCTCTAACTCCCACCTGCCTGATCAATGGTGCTTTGAACACCAAGGTGCAACAAGACCCGAGCCCTTTACAACTCCATGGCCCACACCACACAGAGCACTGAAGCCCAAAGGCCACACTGCACCACATCACAGGCTATTACTAATGCTGTACGCTTAACCACAACACCCTACCTTTGACACACCACCTGTAGCACATCTGCAGGTATTCTGCAGCAATGTACTAAAATCATACTTGCTCAGTCAGCCCCAGAGGAGCTTTGGAACAATGAAGATTGGTGCTCACCTTGTTATGGGCAACGACTTTGAGGGCAAAAGTTGCCAAATACAGGGAATTCATGACAAAACTAAGCTGATTGCGGGATTCTTCTAAAAAATCTTCTAAACCATCATACCAGAGCCTCTTAACATCTGACCACACCATTCCTGCAGGAAAAAAATAAAACCCAGGGAAGTGAAGCCATTGTACTGAACAAGTATTACTTTACACATCATCACTATGTATTTTACATTGAATTTTTTACAGAATCAATAATAGGAAATGCAGAAGAAGATGATTTCTATACACAAGAACTGGAATTCTGTTGCTTTATTTTCCCACGGAAGACATTTGTATTCATGATTTTGAAAGTTTATCCAGAACAACATAAAACTTGCTACCAACCTGAAGTGTTAGAAATTCTACTGGGGCCCTTTTGACAATGATTTTTAGGGAGTATTTTAATGGGACTGTGGAATACAGTAATGCAAGTGAATCCTTGTTACTTGATTCTTTCAGTTGATTTTGCAGAATATTTTCTAAATACGTTCTTTATCAACTGAGAGTATTTTGAAGGAATCAGTATAATGCCATTACAAAATAAGCATTTAAGCTCTAAATGCAATTACTATTTAAAAACTTGAGATTCAATGATGTGAAAAGTAACTCCACTTTAATGACTATATTGCTTAGATATAATTTTTAAATCCTACTTGAAATGCACATTAGAATATTACATGCAGAGAAAATATATTTCTATATTTCTATTTCTTTCTGGAAAATACATTTCTATTTATATATATGTCTATTTGTTTATTTCTCTTTCTATTTCTAAAGGCTATATTTCTATAGCCACTAATTAAAATTACCAAGACACACTTTGTCTGAAGCAGACTTGATGGAATAAAAGAATTTATAAAACTATAATATTTAATTTCAAAGCAAAGGAGGAATCTGACTTGTTCTCAAAATTTGAAATTTTCAAGTTTGTTTTAAGATCTGCCTGTGTTTATGTGGGGAATACTACGTATTTCCAAAATCTGCAAGAATTGCTCAATAGTTTTAATACAGCTCAATTGTGAAAGGAATCACCATTACATAAAAATCCCATCACCCTAAAATATCAAATAAATCACCCTCAGAATTACTTAGATAAAAACTGTTAGTTCTTATTACATCACTGCTTTTTACAAGTCCAAAGAAACAAATTATATATATCTAATTACCTTACATTAAGAAAGGTAAATTTTAATGTAAAAACAATTGTAAAAACAACGCCAGACAACCAAAACCAAGGTAAAAGTTATTAACTTTCAACCAAAAATTCTTGAGAACTCAACAAAAATTATACGTGTGCTCCCTCTGCTGCATCAACCAAAAGTGACATGCAACCTTTCTGGTGCAGTTATGATAACTGGTGACAATGACATACAGAAACAGAAAACCATAACATGGGAAAACAGTATTGGTTTTTGTGTTTTGAAACTAACATGAGGTACATGCACACCTCCAATCTCTTAAGACTAAGATGGAACATGCATACATAAACATACACAACATATACTTTTATCTTTAAACCACGTACCAACTATGCAGCAAGTCCAAATTTTGTTAATAACTACTCTTCCAATCAAGCATTACAGAACTGGTCATGAAAGACTGAGTTACTGCTGTTGTACCACTAAACTGGCAATTCTTGATATATATTCAGCAACTGTCATCCCATCCACTCAAATCATACCTACCAATAAGCCATATTATCAGAAGATAGTCTATTCTCTCAAGGGCTGGTCCCATTGTATTCTTCTTATTCTCATTGTAGACAAGGGAGTACAAATTAAGTAATAAGAGAAATGTGAAATATGAAGCTCCATGAATAATAAACTTCATAAAAGGAGTGTGAATTATTCGACCTACTCGAGATTTAGGAGCTAACAAGTAACACAGGGACAGAACTGGCCAGAAAATGCCAACCATCAGGACAGTCAGGATCTTCTTGCAGGTGTGCTTGCGCCGATAGCCGGCCATCTGCCCGAACCACACCGTGTTGAGAAACTGCTGGCAGTTGGACTGGGCAACAAACTGGGGAGGAGGAGGAGAAACAAACAAGGAATCACTCTCAGGTTTCTTAACACACATTACTAAGTTGCATCATTAAAATTCATTTGCTAGCTATATGTATACCAGACAAAGAAGCTGTTGTTTTCCAAGCCCTGCAGTAAAAGCAAGCTATGCTCAAACCCGGAGGAACACCGAAATACTTCCGTGTGCTCGATGAATGCAGGCCAGAAATGTGTAATGCTGGTTTGTAGGGCATTCCAGAACTACAGCTTACGACTTTTAAATGCCATGTATTTCAACAGTTTCACAAACAGTTTGAGCCTAGACACCTGGAACAGACAGAATTATGTAATTCCTTTTGCAAATGCTAACTAAAAATGTATTTTGCATGTAAAGGAAACTTCACTCTGTTCTTGGTCCTTGTACTAGAACCCCACAAATACCCATTTGCCTTCCAGCACAGAACACTAGAGTTATAATTTATGAAGGGACAAGAATGACAATAACCTACTGCATGGAGGAAGTTGCATACTGATGGCACAAAAAGTGCTGCTATTCTGGAACAGAGGGGCTATTCAGTTATACCAGCACAGGTCCAGCTTAATTACTGAGCAGCACAGGCAAGGCCTGAGACAAAGCTGAACAGTTAATGACCAGTGAGAAGATGATAAATCATGTCTGGCACCTAAGGATCCATGCCTCTCTAGGCAAGGATTTAATGAGGAACTGAATAAATAATTACCACTACCAGAGTTGCTCATAAAAAATCAGTAGCCCATATTCCAGTAGAGAAAATACTACATTCATCTCCACAGTAAACACTGAAGAATCACTCAGTATCTTGCAGCATCCCTGTTACACATACTGATACCTGTGTATTACCATCTCTTCTATAACTCCTGCAAATTTATTTCCACTTCTGTGCCCAGAGGCAGAACAACAAAGTAATAATTACAAGCAATATATGATATGGAAAGTCTATCGAGTTACTGCAAAGACAAACCTCTTTTTGATTATACTTGATTGCAAGTTTTAAGCGGCTTAAGTTCATCCTCTCTTCCAACAATCCTCGCTTGTCTACATGTTCATCACTGGAGGTGTGATTCAGAATCACCTCCAGCTCCCGGGAATTCCGTGCTTGTGCAAGTAAATCTTTAGCAAAGGTTTTGCACTGTTGAGCGAGCTCCTCATAATCATTTCTGAAACACACAGGAGCAGTATGTACTGTTACACTGGCCCTGCATTTTTCATTCAATCATCAACTAGCTGGTTTTGGCTGGGATTGTATGTTATGTCAAGACAAATTAAAAGAAACCACCCCAGAAGTCACGTCAAGGTCCAAGCATTCCTAAGACAACTCTGAGCAGTTTTAACCATGTAACATGACAAATCAATTTCTGTTTAGCTTGCAAGACCACTAAAGAAAATCTTGCAAGCAGACTTACAGTATACAAATTCTTATGTCATCAGTTCCATACACAGAGATAAAACTTGAGAGTTATTTCCAGTACATGGGAAAGTGTAGTTGTCTACAAAATATGGCACCGGTAAGTAACCACTTGGACTTTCCAACTGGACAGGAAATTGTCTGGGGTTTTGCTTTATTCCTATCCCCTGACAACTAAAGTCTATTCACTAAATATTATGTGCTAATGTATTAAACATATGAAAAGAAACCACATGATTTCCTTATCTCACCTTGCACTCAGTCCATTTTAATGCCAAGTTGTATCACAAAAATACAACAACTGAACTCTTATTAAGAAAGATAGGCAGCTAAAATGCAGAAAATTCACATGCTGTTTAGAAAAGTAGAATTTTACCTTATATAAACACTTTTTTTCACATTCTTGGAAAGCTTTTGTGGTGGTAAGTTACAAAATGGTAAAAATCTGCATTGTTTAAACACAAAATTACACTGAGTATTTGTTCATCATATAGAGCATTTTCAGCATGAAGTCTTCTACACACATATGCATATTTTAAATATATACACATCAGCGCTCTTCAAAGTCTTATCATGAGCAAAATTAAGAAACAATACCCAAAACAACTCCCAACACAAGTCAGGTAAGTATAAACAAGTTATTGCATTTTTCTACCCTGATACAGAAAAAAATGTGCAGAGTACTAATGGGATATTGATATGATTAATAAGTGTGTGATTTCCAAGTAAGTCAGCATTTAGCATAATTTCTGTTTATTTTTGCAGAGTAGAGCTGACATTTCAACTGTTGGTGCAACTACACACATTGAAATGTCTATACCTAAAAGGATTTAAAGTAATTTAACTATCAAAATGACTACTAATGAGGCCTAAATTATATTAAATAACTTATTATGTCTAATTATCAGTTTAAACACTTCACTTACAAAAAATTCAGAATAAACTTTTTCTAATGCATACATATTTCTTCACCTCTAATTTCATAAAAATACTAAAACTGATTTGTGTTTTCAATTCTTACCTGAATTCAACCTCAACAAGGCTTAATTCTTTCAAGTCTGCACTAAGTTCAAAAGCTCTTAGGATTGGATCCTCCTCTGTCAACATTATTAAGGCAGGACTGGCCAAACACCGATAAATGTCAAGACGAAACCTGTGACAAAAGAACAGCAAACAAAATGAAGATGTTTTACTCCCTCAGCAGCTTCAAACCAGAACCTGTTCCAAAGGTTTTCCTAAAATGCCCAGCTGAAAGACAAAATAATTTGGTTTGTTATAACCAGACACTACAAGCATTAACCTCAGTACATCCTGGAAGATACATGATATATTTAGAACCCCTAAGTATCCAAAATCAGCCAAACTGGTTCCCTCTTTTCTCACTACTTCCACTGTTATCAGTACATCAGCAGAAGTTTTTTAATATTTTGGATACAGACTGAAGTAACTCTCCAATAATTTCAGTGTATTGTAATTGCAGTACACTTATGATCTTTGAATTCTGTGATTTTTCATCCAAATTCTCTCAAATTTTATTCAACCCACAAATATGTTCTCAAGTTAACCACACAAAATATTTACCAGATTGCTACATCTCTCTCCTCATTTGAATCTACTTTCAAAAATACTGAAGAAGAAAAAAAGGAAAAAAAAATTGTCTTTAGTTTGCATTCATCAATCCATGTCACATAAACACTTAGAATCAGGATTGAAAATTATCCACTTCCTCATTCTGGCTCACAAACTCCCAAGAATTAACTAACTTGAGAAAAATTTTATTTGCATAGCCCCTATGGCCCCAAGCCATAAGGTAGCTAGAATGTCTGAGACACACCTGGTAGAAAGGAAAGGCACATAGTGACTATGCACAGTAACTAAAAGTATAAATCAAAATGGAATAAAGCTACTGTCTCCCACCAGCCTTTTCAGGCACAACCCATTCCCAAGAACTGCTATCTCTCACAATAAGAGCTACAACATATTAAAAGAATCCACACATAAACTTCACTTTAAAAAGAAAATGGAAACATTGTGAATCTGACCCAGGCAATACCAGAGAATTAAGAATCTTTTATTATGGCTTATGACTGCTAAGTCCTACCTGGAATGTCGCAGACTATCCTTTTTGTTCTTGGCAGTGCACAGTGTGCACTCACAGCCCACAGCATGAGGTTTGGGTAATGATATGTCTTGCTTCAACAGCATGGTGAGAATTTCATAGTTGTTACGATGAGCAGCTAAAATGACTGGTGCCACATCCATGGTAGTTGAGTACTCTGGGTTCTGAATGCGTTCCATTAATTTCTGGAATAAAATGTAGGAACTATCTAAATTTATTACCTACAGTTCTACTTGTAAGGCAGTTTTTGACTGTTCAACCAAGAATTTCTTCTTCAAAATACTTTTCAATATTTCATAACAGGAACAGAAGGAAAAATATGTAACAACAGTCAAACCTGTCAGATAAATACTAAAAAACAATAACAGACCCGGAGACTTTTCTGGTTAATTTCCACAGAAATACTACCTATTTTTCCAATAAGCACAGGATATTAGAAATTGTTATTTTGCTCTAGTTTGTGAAAAAAATTGTTTTTACTACTGAAGTGCGGAAAAAAAATCCTGCATGTGCCGTACTGTTACACAACTCCTCTTTCCTTCCCCGCCTCCACCTCCACTTTGTGTTTTCCAAAATTCTTTGGTACTTAAGGATTGACAAGGTAAGCTTCAATTGCTTAATTTCAAGGTGAAAGTCTGATACTTACAGATTTACTCTGAAAATCTATATAGCTTCAGTACATGAATAAGCACTTTATAAGTCAAGGCTGCTAACTACCTTGCAAACAGACTACTAGAAAAGATTTATAACCACTAGGTTTTCTCTCTTGTGACCTAGGCATGTGTTTGGGAGGTATAAAGCCACTGGATTCCTTAGGTGATAAAGCAAAATAATGTATTTCATCTTTCAAGACAAAAGAGGTTACAAAAATAATCCCTAGTGTCCAGATTCTATCACCTTACAGATGCAGAATTTAAGAACATTGTTTTAAATACTACAGATACCAAAAAAAAGCAGTAGCCTTCACAGCCCCAACTAAAAAATCAAGGAGTAACAACACTTAACCACAATGGTTGGTCTGGAAGATCGTTTTGGTCGGTGATTGAGTAGAATATCAACAGCTCCCACCACTTCTGAGTCAATAGCCACCAAAAGTGCATCCGAGGACTAAGTAAAGAAACCAAATCATATGTGAAAACAGCAGTAACTTATACAGAACAAAGAGACAAACTCAAGCCAAACTGCATTTTTAAAATATATTTTTTAAATTCATTTTTAAAGTACTAAAATGATGTTCTGTATTATCACCAGGCATATGATCAGGTTGCCATTTCAAGAGTTCACACAGCATTAGCGACAATTTGCATCACTGCACCAACAGCAGAGGAATCAACTGAATAAATTACTTTCCAGCAAAGATGATGCAGAAGACTTACAAAAATCAAGTTTAAAGACCCAGTTTTCCAGGTTATTAGACAGATTAAAAGCAAGTGTTAATGTGACACAGCTCAGGCTTATGGGATACTTCAGCCCTGGATTTGTAATTCTGGGGTACAGCTGGGAAAATAAGCTTTTTCCTTCTTGGCTGGTAACCAACCACTTCTGCACCTTCTATTATGCTGAGATAAGCAGCTTTTCATTTTCCCTACAGATGATATTATTCTTCTTGATTCATTTCCAAAAATTCAGATTTGTACTTAAGAAAATAAAAGAACTAGACACAGCTTTTATTACTGCTACTAATTCAGGTAGAGGAAAGCTTGTGGTTTTATTCCTGCCCAGTATCAAACAAAGTAACAAAAGACGTTACTTTTCCCTGTCTTATATATTTAATCCATCACAGCTTCATCTCTCCCACCAGAAGCAGAGATGCTGCATACATTTAAGGAAGTCTTGTTGGTAGGAAACTGCCCTGCCATCAAGCACAGATAAAGTTTAACAAGAAAGCACGGCAGAAATGCATGTTTGCCTTGACCTAAAATCAACTGATATAATGTAAATCTTTCTGTGTTACCATTTAAAAAGTTAATATACTCTACAGCCAAAGGGAGTTTTGCATTTTACACTTTTTAATATGAGGCACTCAACCACGTACTTTTTTTTCTTGAGGATAATGTATGCATTATATCAGCAACAAGAGTAACATTTAAAATAAAACTCGTTAATATCACAGAAAATGTTACTTATATATTTGCCATGTCAATAAAATCCCACTAGAAAAGTCAACTTGTGAGAAGAAACCACTTTCAAAATTACTTTTTGCAATTTACTGGAAAAATAATTGAACTGCCTAAAAGGCATGTTCAAATGCTGACAGATTAACAAAGAAGACATATGACTACACTCAACATTTTTAATAATGTGTGGTGGATACCTGGCAGCCATAATCCAAAAGAAGCTGCAGGATGTCCAAGTTTTCATTTTCAATGGTTATGGTAACAGCATTTCGTCCCAGCACATCCACGCAATTTATGTTCATTTCACCTGAGCTGTTTTCCTCTAAGAGTTTCTTAACCATGTAATAGTCACCTGCAGGAATAAGGTAGGGATATCACTTCACATTATAAAGCAATAAAAGCATGTAATCATTTTAAGTACTAGCTACCCTCAACAGGACACAACTCCATAGATGACAATAGTAATTGAGTGTACCAGACAAGTAAGAAGTCAAGGTAGATAAGCATTCTCTCATCAGGGAGAAAACTAAAGGTATTTCACAGGAGATCTCTCTTCAGGAAAGCACTAGACATGTACTGTAATCCACTCCTTTAGCTCCAGTCCTAAGAAGAAACACACACAAAAGCACAGGTGCTTTTCAAAACTCTCTCTAGGGTAACAAATTACTTTGCAACACGGAAGACCATGACGTGTAGAACACCTACCAAAGTATATGGAGAATACAGTAAAGTACGTACCGGGAGTACAGAACCAGCTGTTAGACAGACAACTGGTATACAACTTGTTACTTCTTTTGTTATGCAGCCTTCCAGCTCTCTGAACCTCTGTTTACAGTTAAAGAGAGAAAGCCATGGCTTCCTCAGACGTTCAGGACAGACTGCTCCCGCTGTGCAGATGCAAGGCATCCCACCACCGGGAGTCCCAGAGCAAAACTGCTAAGCCCGCTGGCGAATGCCACTGCAGAAATAGCCCCGTGGCTGTGAGCGAACCTGAGCCGGGGGCCAGCACGCAGCTCTGCGCGCACCACCCCAGCTCCTGCAGCCCTGCTCGTGCCCCGCGCACGCAGAGCCTGCAGCACATCATTAAAAGCATACCTCGGAGTCCAGCGTTTCAGACCTTGTAAGATCAGTCTGATTTATGGCCAAGTTTCGACTCAAAGGTAACTAAATATAGGCTTAAAGCAAGCAGCATGTTTTAGAAAGACAAATCGGTTCCCATCCGCCACCAATGGTGCAAACCGCAACATACTGGTCTCGCTTATCCTGTGGATGTCTCGATAAGCCTCAATTAATTTTATAGCAGCTCTCTCCTCAGCGACTCTTTTAACAGTGAACGCCTCCCAGATTCCTCCGACACAAACCGAACGCGGGAGGAGCCGGCCCTCAGGGGCCAGCGGGAGGCGGCGGGCCCGGAGCCTGCGGTGCCCAGGGAGCCGCAGCGGGCCGGGCGGCGCGGCCGGTACCTTTGTCGCATGCCAGAAGGAAAAGCTTCTCGTCCAGCGTGGTCTCCTCCTTCACCTGCCGCACATCCTTCAGCGCCAGCAGCTTGTTGGGCGAGGCCGAGACGGACTGGTCCGCGCTCTGGTACAGGGCGGCCATGGCTCCGCCAGGCCCATGCGGACCCGGGCGGGAGGGTGTGGCGACGCCTCCGCTGCCCCTTCGGCACCGCCGGCGAGCGGGGCAGCGGCCCCGGCCAGCTCACCCCTGGCGGG
>VXBQ01012610.1:71363-112836 GCA_013400175.1 Phainopepla nitens
TCCCCTCCCCTCAGCCGGGCAGGGCCGCGGGCTGCCGGCGAGGGAGGCAGCAGCTCGGGGCGGCCCCAGAGCTGCGTTTGCCCTTAAATCTGTTTTCTCCCAGCTGCTGCAGTAACTGCGACCCTGCTCGTGACGGCATCAGAGGGCTGCCCATAAAAACTCATTTTAATTTCCTCAAAGCAACTTTGAAGTAATTCTGGACTCTTACAGCAATAGTTTATGAAATACGAAATATTGGCATTTATGGAGTAAGGTATCAAGTGTCTGACAGGTAAATATAATACTGCAGGATTCTATAATTTAATAAGAGATCATTTATTCTTACAGTAGAGAGACTAAGCCTCCATTTAGCCTCTCGTGAATGAGGACTCGGACTGAGGTGTCTCCAGAACTCAAATTCTGTACGAAACTCTGTCATCATCTTGGGGACTGGAATAGAAACCAAGTAAATTAAGTCTTATTCCAACAATGCAAACCAGTAAACTGCAGAGGCAAAGGGATTCAAATCCAAGCACCTAATTCCTTCCAGTCCCCATTATCCCATTACATAATGGAAACTGGATGGATGCATCCCTTACTGTAGCTATATTGTGTGCAAGAGAGTGAAGATGTAAAACTTAGTCCAACTGCTCACTCATCAGGATTCTCAGGTTCTGCCACACTTAGGACTGACTTCAGGACCTGAGAGAAAGTAGAAGCTTCATACTTAAAAAAATAATCTCTTTAATTTTGATTTAGTTTTCTTATTGTTTGGCTTTTGATAACAACTTCATTAACTGTCCAGCTCCAGCATGGTAAGTGAAAATTTACAGCTGATGAAAAAGGAGTACAAATAGTTAAAATTTATTTAGTAATTTAAAATTACTAAGAAAAAATTACAGATTTCATTTCATCCAGAAAATGCACAAGTCCTTCTACACAAAACCTCTGCACACATGATACACACTTTAGAAAAAGCAAAGGAATGATACATAAGGAAATGCAATACAGTAAAGAGAAATCCCATAGTGGACTAGCCAGCTCTTTATTGTTTTCTTAATACAATATTTTATGAAAAGCTTAAAAAATCTCAACCAACAGCTGTTTAGTCCAACCGTGAAACCTAGCACATATGCAGACCTAATAATGACAGGACATTTCTGCTTTCTATTGCTGGTTTTTTCGTACAACATGGTTTGTAAAAGTTTCTGCTACGTAACAGAACAAAACTACTACATATATTTAAAGATAATTCCCACAAAAAAGTTTCATCGGTTCAATCAGTATTCATTAGTTACCAGACATTATCACAGGCCTTTACTTGCTCTGAAGTCAATGACCAGACTCTCATTGGCTCCAATAAGAGTTAAGCTCTCTGAGAATAAGGCAAGGATGATAATTTCTGTGCAGTTTGGAGTCCAATCCAACAAGATTGGAATACACCTTGAAACTTGTATGACTACATGTAAGTAACACCCACAAAAATCAGACAGCATTTCATAATTGGTCCTGAATCAACATATGTAAAACAATGCAGGCTCTGATAGTGCTATGGAAACTAATTCAAATGAAGCTTGATTTATATGGGTTTCTCCAAGCAATACAAATCCGTGATGGTAATTTGTTAATGAACACGTTCTGAAAACGGTATTAGCCACAAATAATTCATGTGTTATGAAACTGAAGAAAATTAACTAATATAAACAGATTATTAAAAGATAATTGATGAGTGTATTTGTGCATACAATTTTTCTCATACCAAGTTTCAGAACTCTGTAAACTGCGAGGCATTCATTGTGCTTAACATGGCAGAAAGTTGTATTACGTGTCTGCGTTATTTTATTCTGTTCAGTTCTCTTCCCATCAAACATGCAAACACTGTCATCACCATTTTTGGCTTCACTTCAACCAGATCATCTGGGAGAGCATAAATACGAGCACCAATTTTCCGAGCAACTGAAATGGCATACCTTGGAACACAACAGAAAACAAATACTGTCATTTTTCTGGCATCTACTAATACGTCAAAATTCACAACAACAAATTTCAATAGCAGGATATGCCTGTTTAACAGTACTTAGGCTCTACTAGAAAATGGACATTATTGTGGAGAAAGCATGTACTGGCAATTATACTGGCAGATGTTTTGCTACTGGTTATCAAAGCATTTATTTTGGTCAAAACCAATGTGAGGTATGGCAGACTATTAAGAAACCAATTACAGTGCAGGGGTGGTAGGTCATACCAGCTGTGAATCTGAGTTCATATTTTAGATACACTAGAAAAATAAATAACATTAGAATTTATATTCTATTCAAAAAAAATCAATTAATATTAGTGCTATCTTTCTCTTAACAAATCAGTAAATCATGCATTACACCGTGAATTCATGCATTTCCTGCATTTCAGGAAAATATGAAACACTCATTTAAAACTTACTTGGCATTATTCAATTTATCTTGGTAAGAAAGGTCATCTCTCTTGACCATTTCTGGACGAACTGCTTTTGGTGCAATGGCATCTATTAAATCTAGGACAGGTAAGCTAGTGCTAATTGATTTGTCCTAAAAGAAAAAGACAAGATTAGTTTAAGAAATCTGCCTTGATTACTCCATCTTCAAAATGCAAAAAACTCTACAGCACATGCATGCATACTGAAAGAGAGAAGCCTGTTTTCATACTTCTTGTGTGAAGGTTGTCCTCACCTTTTATGAATTCTAATGTTCTTTTCTGCAGTCAGTATTATAATACTGATCACTGTGCTGGTCTCATTATTGCACAAATGGTTAAATTTATTTCATCAAACTTCCCTCCTTAAGCCATAAGGAAGGAAAGGAATTTTGGTAGAAGTTCAAAGACCAGACTTTCAAGACAACAAAAAGATCCTTACAGGCCCCCATAAGTGTATTTTCCTTGTTTTCTTGCCATGGAACTATTTTCTCCACTAGCTTATGGCTCACTCTTTTTATTATTTTTCAGCTCAGATGGTATTCTGAGCTTGTGTGAGCAGTTTGTGTTTAGTATTTAATACACAGATGTTCTTGAAAGAGCAAGTCCTGTTGCTAAATCATCCTATCCCAAGTGTCCAGGCAGAGGAGGAGCTGCTGATGCCCAAGCAAGCACAGCTGGTGCCACTGAGGCTGGCTCAGGCCCTGCAGTGCCTGAGCACGAGCCACGGGACACAGCTGCCTTTGTCACCAGGTCAGAGCCATGACTGCCAGTTCAGGGAAGTCCCACAGAGCCATCATACTCATTATACATTTAAAAATACTAATATAATTCTGCTTCGAGGTACTAAATGCATGGAGTATATCCCCAAGACCATAAACTACACCTTGATAATTTTTACTGTTTCAACTAATGGCAATACAACAGAACTTGGCTTTCATAGTTCACAGTGAAATATAAGGCACTTCTGCATTCTCTATGGTCTGCTTGCCATAGTAATCCCAAAACCCAAACAGTGCAAGGCAGTATTTATGTGAATGTTGTAAAAAAATTAGTGGTAAAAAAATGAGTACCAAATAGTGTCACTTTACATCACGATCTCCTTATCTTTAATGGTCAACTGTCAGCTGAATTATCTTAAAAAGACCATTTGAATGACCTCAAAAGCACACCCAATGTCACCCCCAAAACCACAGGCATACTAAAAGCAAAATATTGGGGCAGATTCTTGTCATACTTTCAACTTATTTAATAATACCACCATGACAACAATTTATATAGAAATAAGAGAAGCAGCAAGATCTTATAAGAAATTGAAGGCTCCAGTTTCTAAAGTGAAAATGAAATATTTTTACTTAATTTTTTTATTAATAACACTTACCTAATTAAAGTTCACAATGCAGTGAACTCTCAAATACTTAACTTGCTAGGTTCTCCTGTTCTGAACCACAGATATAACTCTTTCAGGTTACAAAATGAACCTGTACAAGAATGTTGCATTTGTGTGCAATTATTAATCAGCCATTTCTAGAGCAAGAGATTCCCACAGAATAACACGCCTGACACACATATGGCTTCTTGCGTTTTGAACACTTCAATAACGTGGAAGGAAAGGTTCCTTTGCCAGTGCGTTCTTCTTTGCTGAATGGGAGCGGCTCCTGCTTGCCCCGGCCAGGGGACATCAGCAGTGCCGAGGATGACACAAGGTGTCGCTGGGTACCGTGGGCTCCCCCTCCCGGCTCCGCCACACGCGAGATCATCATTTTAACCAGCTCCCAGAAGTGCTCATCTGCCCCCGGTACTTCCAAAATCGTTTTCCTTGCTTGTACAACCATGAGAGTGCCTACATCCAAAAACTTGGAAAACAGACAACACGCCAGGCCCAAACACTGGTAACTTCAGATAGAAGCCCCTTTGAAAGTTTTCTTTTTTTTTTTTCTTTTTCTTTTCTTGGTTGTTGGGCTTTTTGTTTTGTACCCTAGTGCAGCTACTGTAATTTCTTTCATTTGTTAATAGATTTGTAAAATACTTTTGAAGATTCAAAGACTGTCAGAAATATTTCCATAATCAATTTTGCTAGCTGATGGGAGAGCCACTGATCAGGTTAAAAATCCCAGGTCTTATTATATGTGGAACGAAAAGTAATAAAATTGATTACCTTGAAACTTATAATTGAAGTTTTCTTATTTGCCTTTGCAAGTGTCTGATTCACCCACTTAATAATAATTTCATCATTTACTTTTTCACCCTCTCCAAGGTCGGACAGTACATTCAAAGTATACCTTCAATAAAGAGAACAAGAGCCCAAGTTACAATGAGTGGTACAACTCAACTTTTCTTATAAAGCTATAAGCAAAGGTAAAATAATACTTCATCAGTAAGCAACAATGCCAAGTACTCCTCTTCATAAGGTACCCTTTTACCTAACAAACTACATAGTACTTGAAATCACTTTTTCAGTGGCTACTGAATAAAAGAATAAAATAATATCCCAAATCTCATAATAGTCACTGTAACATCTTCATGCATTTGTTTTACTCAGTATATCAAAATTAGTTTTACTTTCTAATAAATGGCTCCCTACCATCCTCGTGGGAAAAAAAACTGAATCACAGCAGTCTGAGAACAAAAACCACTGAGTGT
This sequence comes from Phainopepla nitens, assembly GCA_013400175.1. Classification (NCBI taxonomy): domain Eukaryota; kingdom Metazoa; phylum Chordata; class Aves; order Passeriformes; family Bombycillidae; genus Phainopepla; species Phainopepla nitens. Next base: position 76,434 of record VXBQ01012610.1, read on the forward strand.
TTTGGGACAGGTCTAAGAAAACTAATTTGAGGAAAACATTTGCAATAAAACTCTCCTTAATAAAATCACTTTATAATTATTTTTTCTTGCTCAATACAGTGGCAAGATTTTGATTTGATGATACTTATGTAACTACAGCTGTGATGGCCTACAATTTTTTTTTAAACTTCTGTAGTATATGTATAACCACTTCCTTGGGTTTTACAAATATTTAAATTACTCTCTACTTACCAAAAGATACATAGAATCAATGTGAAATAAATTGAGCTCTTCTTTCTTGCTGCAGGATTTACAATTTTAGTCACAGTTTCTAATTTTAAGGTTTTAATAAGGTTTTAATTTGAAAAAAAAATTGTGGTTTCAATCAGTGCACAGTATGTAAAATTACAAAACAGATAAACAATTTTATCTTTGAGAACAGGGATATTTAGATTGGTCTCTACAATACCAGTTAGGCGACCTGAATACTGCTCTTAATTTGCCTTGATGTAGACACAAATATAGACATCTGTCCTACACTGTGTCTAACTTACCTTCTCATCAGCTGCCACACCAAAGCCAAAGTCAGAGTTGGATTACCCTCATTTAGATCATGTCCAGCAATACCAACCAGTGAGAATCTGGCTTTTGTCTTCCCAAGTTCTACTGCATAATTGCAATTCTCAATCTGAAAATAAATTTTGTGTGCAAATAATGAAAACACCTTAATACTTCTGCAATACAGCCCTATAATCTATGTGTATTTTAAATTACTTTGGCTTACTGTTACCTACAATGAGATCTGAAGCTAGAAAAGATTTCCAGTCTAGCTATACTGTGATTAAAGTTACACAGTTTTTAGTATAAATGCAATTGTGCGAGAATCCAATGATAATTTTTTCCACATCTGAGAAAACCAAGTTTCCACTAGCACAGTGAATAAAATATATTTATATCAAAACTATACTTTGAAAGATATTGAAATGCCTTCTTCCTAAACAGGCAGTAATTTTTATCCTCTACATTTCAGGCTTCACAACAATCACAAAACTAAGTGAAAGCCTGGATTCTGCACGTCTTGCCCAAATCCTCTGGGCAGATATAAAACTGCTCTGGGAGAAAATGCCTCACAGTATAGGAGCATCCAGCAACAACAGCCATGTCAGGCCTGAAGCTTTCACTTACAGATCCAAATCAGGCCATAAATTAAATATGGCCAAAAGGTGTCCACATTTAGAAACTAAGGTGATAGGTGCTATAACCGCTATTTATTCTTTGGGATAATATCTGAAAAAAAAAAACAATCATTTTTTTCCCCCCAGGACTGTCTCAGTAGCACAGAAATCTCGACAACACAGACTGCCATCAGCACAAGGGGAGCCAGGGAAGCTGGGCTGCCTCCCAGAGCCTCCACCCACCTTCTTCATGTTGCCACCCAGTAATGAGTAAGGAGGTTTGTTGATGTGGCTCCAGTCAACCGGTACACGTGTCATGTCATACAGTTGGAAAATGATTAAAGCATCAGAAAGGTCACTAAAGCAGAGCATAACAGTGTTTTTAAGCACAAAAGGACAGAATGACAATGAAAGTAAGTACTTGGAACTCTTCACAGTGTAATTAAGTTGCTGAAAAATTCCAGACACTTAAATAAAAACTGGCGCTGTTCTGTAAAGAAATTGACCTATATTCTATTGCTTGATTCCTGCAATTATATGCACCAAATTCTGCATTTAATTTCATTATTTTCACAAATCTCAGTGAAGCAAGCTCAGGCACCGGCTTCAATTAAATAATTACTTTCATAGGGCAGGCATAGCGTTTTAATTTATTGATCTAGTTTTAGTTCCCTAAGGACTCTCCCAAATGTTAAATACTCATGCTTTATCTGCAGATGCCTAAAGATGTATTTTGCTAAAGAATAATCAAAACCAATGAACTTATCTTGCAAAAGAAAAATAGTAGGAAAAGTATTATTTTCCCATTATATGTTGCATTACTGATAATCCCCATCAGCTACTTAATAAATGAAATTCTTTACATTAAGCTACCTATGGATCACTTTACAGAGGTCAGAAAACAGAAATAATGAAACCAATTAGTAAATACACATGCAAGCAGGTATTTGCTCCCTCAATCTCATCTTTTATTGACAGGATTTGAATCAACTTCTGGCATAATCAGAAAGTGACCAGAAGCATCTAAAAAGCTTGTTATAAAGCCCTTCATGTGAGGGAATACTACACTGCGGAGCTTCTTACAGTCTACTGAAAAAATAAAAATTATGCATCATAAAACACAATTATCTCAATTTAAAAAAAATGTAATTCAATGTACAAGTGAGTGAGGGGGGGAATATTTAAACCCTCTTAGGTTTTCTGGTTTATCTAGATTATGACTAGAATATTCGAGTCAGATTCTGCAGTCCTACAGACTGGTTCTGAAGGGGAAACCTGGAGATCACTATTCTAGTAGAAATACAACTTCCCCCTCTTCTTTCATTCTTTCTTTCCCTGTCACCCAAGGGAAGTTAAATCATTCTTAAAAAAAAAAACAACCTACCTGTATAAATGATTAACATATGGGCTTACACCCAGTGAATTCATCCAGTTTCTGAAAGTCCTTTCTTCCTTACTTTCTCCTATGGTGACAAATATAATTCTGTATAAGTTACTGGAGAAAGCACTTTAATAAGCAACATTTAAATGCTTCTCATATCCCTCACCACTCCACTCCCACCCCAAAATGAGTTCAGAATTTCCCAAATAGTTGTCTATACTACAAGGCAATCCTAGTCAATCCAGATTCTCTCTGTTCTGGGCACAGGGCAGGGCCACAACAGGGAGTAGTACTATTAGACTACATTTATCTGAGGAAATATAGTTTGATAAAATACAGAGATAATTTTTTGTTATATTTCACATAATTACTATATCATGGTGATGATTAATAATAATTTCCTGAAACTAAAATGAGTGGAAACTGCATTCAACAGTACCATTAGATCTTTTTGAAATGACATCTTTTTATTAAAAAAATCAGTACTAACACACAAGGCACTACAACTCCACTCTCCCCTCACAGAAGTTGACAGTATTCATTTGCAAAGGGCTTCCCCAAAGCAACAGCATTCAGGTTTTTTAGTTCTTTGCACTGAAAACGTGGAGAGGCAGCATTGTATTGGTTAAATTTGTGAAGCTGTGTATACTGCTGAGAGGGCCAGTTATCCTCACAGTTTTAACCAGCAATTCTACTTACAAGAACTGCAGAAAATTCATTAGGAAGTAAATCCCAGATTTCACTTTCCTGACTTAGATTGTTTTTACTATTGCAATCATGAGTTCTAACCTAACTCTCTTTCTCTATAAAGTTAGAGCTTGCAATAATTCATTAATTTTCTACATACAACACTATCTAAATTTTAATGTCTCTGTGGTCATCTACATGTGCATCAGTGCTGCATAAGCTGTTTTCTCTTGCATCAAAGAGGAGCATTTGAGAAAATATTTAGCCTGAATATGTGAGCTTGGAATAACCTCCTTAACTTTGTTCCTCTGGGTTGATAATCCACAGTTAAGAAAATAGGGAAGACACTGAGGAGGGAGAAAACCTCTCCAAACAATGAAAGAGCAGATTTCTCCAGCCTGAAGCACAAATATCTAAGCAAGATTTTTCTTCACTGTTTTAGTTTGCTCCTTAGAGGGTAACAACATGACATCTGTCTGATGAGGTTTATATATGCATGAAAACTGTTTCACTTAGTACTGCAGTTCTAGGCTGACTACAGAATAATGAATGTTTTTGTAAAATGAAGCTACTGTGTAAACATGTATTTATCATTAGACTAGAAGGAAAATGTCTTTAAAACTATCTTTCCATACCTAGACCTATGTCATAACATTGATTTTTAGATAGAAGTTACCATTTTAATCTAGTTCTCTTACCCTTTATACAAAAAGCTCTGGACTTCAGAAATTTCAATTGTGGTTTACAGTTTCTAACAGAATAAGTTTTATTTTACAAGTTTCAGCCACCTTACCAGGTTCTTTCCAATTATTATGAAATAGCTGATATTCATCTTACTGATACTTTTTCTAAATTATGATTTTTTTCATATGCAATTTGAATTAGTGTTTATTTCAAATATTTACTTATAAAAATAACCAAAGAGCCACTGATGAAACAGAAGAAACAAAGAAAAATTTTGCAAGGTCATCAGAGAACTTGGTTTCACGTATTTCTTGCCACATGAAAAGAAGAATCACACTTTGTCACAAAGTTATTAAAAATATCCGTTTTTCAATTTAAAAACAATCATAACTCAAGAATTATATGTAATTTATGTTTTTGAGACTGTAGTATTTTGAAGCAAGTGCCTTATGCTCTTTTTAATGATTTTGTGGTTACTGAGCTTTGAGTTGATCGGCAGTACCTAGAATACTGACTGCAAAGTGCTTTTAGGAACACTTGTCCATTACAAAGACAGTAGCAAGGTTATTTAGTGAACTCTTACTAAACAGCGGAGCCACAAAACAAAAACTCAGCAACTGCACTCAGACTTAGGATTTTAAAATGCTTGCTTATTAACATTGTCAGGAGAATCCAAAGTAGCCAAGCAGGAGCAAGAACATGCAAGCTGGGCAGGACCCTTTTGGAAAGTGGGAGTGCAGGAACCAAACCCACTAGCATACTGTATTTAATATGCCACTCTAAACAGATCCCTTTATCATGCAGTACATGAGTGTTCATAAGTTTTCCAGATGGCTGAGAAATGACCAATTTTTTCTCTCTATTCTTTTATTCAAAATATACCTTGTGATCCTATCAGGAGCATATCTTCTGCTGAGTGGTGCAGCAGATAGCCAAAATCATTGGAAAACTGCAGAAAGGGGGCAGAGCTACACAAAAGAGAGAGGAGCAAATTTGGTAGTATCCTTTATATTTATTGTCATCTCTTTTTTGAGATCATTACACTGTGGACCTGAGCAGAGAGTAGCCATAGGGAGGGCGTCAAGACTCCAAAGAGCTCCGAATATATCTAAGATTATCTCTGGAACACAAGTGAGCTCAAGATACAGCTGCACCCCAAGTTTAGCCACCTCTTGTGGTGACAGCCATGAAGGCTGCCAGTAACCTAAGCAATAGCACAGAACATCTACAGTGGAGGAAAACTGGGTGGACACAAGTCCTTCCTCTTCCTCCCCCAAGGAACTCAAGTGTTCTGCATGACTGACTCCAAGCTGCTGCTTTCCCCACGAGCTAGAGGCTCCGTGGATCAGCACCAACGTACACAGGTGGTGCAATAACTGAGCTCAGGACTGCCCTCTCCACCCCCACACAACATCAAATGTTCATTTTGCTATGTCAGTATTCCTGAGAGATATGCTCTCCGTATTTCAGTGCACATCACCAGACATATTATCAGGGTAGATGTCAGTTTATGCACAGCATCAACTGTCTTAAACTGAAGAGGACAGCCACACCATACTGATCAGTATGTGGGACAGTCCCTGAAAAGATGGAATTTATGCAGGAAAATTAAGACTTTCAGGAAGCTGTACTCACCCACACATGCCTACAGCCTGACACCTCATGGAAAGCCCTTATTGGCTAAACCCCCCAAAATACCTGTATGGCATTTGACTTACTGCAACTCTTGCCCTCATTTTATATGTTGTGGGCTTTTTTTCCTTCCCTTTTACTTATGATGGCATATTAAAACAATAGAAAAAAGTGAGAACAATAAAAAAAAAATCAACCAGAAAAGGACAGAGATGATTAAACAATAAAGAAAAAAAAAAAGAAACAACAAAAAAGAAAAATTGCAGAATAAACACTTTTATGGAGTACAGAAAATTACTAAATACAGTACCTACATTAGGAGGGGTCAAATCTGCATTTCATGAAGCAAAACAGGAAAGCATTACAAATTATGAGTCAGATTTCAACAGACAATCTATGATGAAACTATAAAGAAATCAAAGTCATATTTTGTATTACTAGCTTGAGAAAACATCAGTATAAACACAGGACTTAATGGAAAACAAATAATACATTAAAACTGGAAAAAAATTAACAACATTGTCTTTGGGCTGAAGTAACTATTTTGATGGTTTAGATCAACTTGACACCACAGGAATTATTATTTGAGGGCAAAAAGGAGCCATCTACTTTTCTTTGAACAGATAACACTGGCATGATTTTCCATCAGTAAAATACATAAATATAGTATAAATAGTAAGTTAAATTTGGCCGTTGTTTATCATTACAAAATCATAGTCTAGCATTCAGCTGACTGTAATGTTTTAAACTGGTTTGGCTGAGACTTTGATCTCATCTAAATGTTTCATTAAAGTCCAGAAACTAATTCAACTGTTTTTTTCCCATGCCACTGAAAACTCTTCCAAATTTAACCAAGTCTTCAGTATTTCAAATCACACCAGCAACTTTATCTTCAGAGCAGAGAAGCTGAGCTAAATATATTCCACCTCTACACAGCTCCTGTGTACATTTCCAAGAGCCGACATTTCTAACAAAACTGAAGAAGAGGAAGAGCAGACCTTTCCTTCAGTCATTTGTTCTGGCCAGCAGGGACTGCAGTGACTGGGGATATCACAGCTGAAAAGGGAAGACGTGCTCTAGAGGTCATGTGCTCTACAACCTCTAGCACGACATAGCTGGTGCCCAGCTGAAGCTAGAAGAGCAAGAAGCCTGAGACAGGAATGCTCTGAGGGGTACAAGATTTGTGACACAGGGATGCAGCAGCACAGACAAATTATGAAAAAACAGGAGCAAAGGAAGATGGACTCACCTAGATGGAAAGGAAACCTGATAGGAACAGTAAGAGGAAGGCACGAGAAGGCAGTGCAGAGGACTATGTGAACACTGCTGATGATTCTCCCGAGTGCGGCACCCCTGATTCTCACATTCCTTTGAGATCAGTGAACAACTGAAATACACTGGCAGGAGCCATTCCATTATCCTAGATTAGCTGGTCCACAGCAAGGGCAACAGCCAAAGATTGTTACCAATTATACCTTGATCTCTGGCATTAGAGATCTGAACTGTACAGTTAAAAGCCAAATTCCCTGATATGATAGGATCTATACAGGCTGTTGATGCAGCAGATTAATATAGGCTGCTGATACAGAAGCCTTTTTTAAAAAAATGTTTCCTATTTTAAAAGGCAACAAACTAATACATAAACATATATATAAATGCACTATGTGAAAAATACTTTTAAATACTATTACAGTTGCGTAATATAGCACTGCAAAGAAAAGCTAGAATTTGTACATCAGCTAAAATATAAATAGCATGGAAAGAAGCACAGGAAACTGAAAGGAAAGTAGGAGGACAGTTTTTGCTCCTGCAAATGAATGACAGAAGGTTATTCAGGAATAACCATTTGGTCAGGCTTACACAAGTGAACAATATACCATCTACTACTGGGGTTTTCTACCAAGGCTTATATTGGCTGCTAGTGAGTAAATACAGGCACCAGCACACAGGGATCCTTTATCACAACCTAGAAAGAATACCTAAGTAGAAATCACTAATATTCCTATCTTCTGTATAGTTAGAAAGTTCAGTACCTTCTAATAAATTGAGATCATAAGATGAATTGTCAGGCTTGTGCAGGGCTGGATATGTGTTAAAGAGATTTGCAACAAAAGCCAAATTGAGCTTAGGGTTGCCTGCAACCACATCAGCTGGAGTTACAAATTGTCTGCAGCCCAATTTATCTGCCTGTTGGAGCATGCATTCAGCCCTCCTCAAGTCATTTTTATCCTAAAAAGAAAAACAAACAAAAGTTAATTTACAGTTAAGTCTAGTAGTAGATTTTACCTAATCGTCAGGTAGGGAAATCTTTAAATCACCCATGTCATTTCCTCCCTCATTCTACCAATGCCTGAGCTAGCTCTTACAGAGCATGACAATTCCCCTCTGCCTTCCACTGTCCTTCACTTCTATGGCTGTCAGCACAGCATTCCTCATGAATCGCAGCAACTGCATGCAGGACTGTAAAGATTATATTTTCATTTCCAGGCTGTTGATTCCCATAGTGCGTATCCTTCTACATGTACCAAAGGTTCTCCATCACTGCTTTAAGCTGATATTCTCAAGCACAGTAATTCCAGATGATACCCAAAACCATCAGTAAAGAGTTTGAATGCTTCAAACTTGCTGTCCTTTTACTATTTTTTCCTGTTAATCATCATAAGTTGGCAACTTATGTGTTTTGTTCATTGGTCTTTATTAGCAATATGCTGGTTCATTACAAAATGTGATCATATGAACTGTAGGAAATTACATGGAAAAAATTAACTTCTACCCTTTCTCACTCAAAAAATCCCAAACAAGAGCAAACAAAGCAAACAAGGAATTTAAGAGAACTAAAGCATGTAAGCAAAAAATATTGCCCACGGGTTTCATGATTGTAATGAATAATGAGATTCTACTTTAGATTCTGATTGATATATAAGTATCTCAGGCATGCAGTTCAACTTTGTATGAAATGCACTCTCAGAATAATCCTTCCAACAGGCATTATGAAGCAGCTTAGAAGTGTTTTCCAATCAATGTAAGCTGGTTTTAAACCCCCTGTCCCTTTATAACTTAAAGCTTGATGGATGCCACACTTTCCTGCTGGTTATTGGAAGAGCTCACATTTTATTTCTAAATGCTATTTGGTTAGAGGAAGGAACAATACTTTGTGAAGTCTATTCTTTTTCCTTGTCTCAGGTAATTCCAGTCTATTTTTACATTTCTGGATACTTACCTGAAATCCTATAAAGTCAATCGTAATGGGCAATTGTTCAAGGTCGTCTCCTTTGGGTGCAATCTGATTTAACAGATGGTAGTATGCTCTTGAATCCTAAAACAAACAGCGTAATATTAACAAAAACAAAAAAAAAAGGCAGTTAATAGTCCAATTCAAAAAGCCATAGGAGTAAAAAATACAGCACCCTAGTTTCAGTGCATATGGATGAGGTCATACAGCTATTTTACGACCTTGTTTCACATAGAACTTACTTAGCCAGATGACAGAGAAAATGAATTTCTGCTAATTATTCTGGACAATGCTAGTTAAATTTGTTCTGCTGAATATTAGCTAGACTGTTGTAACTAAGATATTTAGGGCAAATTTATGTGGTTACCCACAAAAAGGATCAATTTTGCAGTAACAAACTAAAAGAAAAAATAAACCTCTATCAGTCCTAGAAGTACTTACTACTTCTCTTGAACACCATACAATATATTTACCATGGTAGCAGTTTTCATATAAAACCCTAGTTACAGTCTGCTTTGATAACAGCCTTCTTGGTAGCATTTGAAGAAATTTAACTTGCAATTAAGGACATGTTTTTTTCTAATGAAAGGAGGCCTAACCACCTTAGGGAATCTTCCTCCTTCACTTTCACTTTTAAAAAGCTGCTGCGTTCTCTGGTCAGCTGGGGTACTACAATGCTCTGCTGCCTTTGCAGAATGACTGAAGAGGGAATTATGCAGCTCTGCCACCTGCCCCAAGGAACCTTTCAGCCTCCGCGTCAGTCAGCTGGCACACCAGCAAAGCAATGACTGGATGTTATTAGGCAGTTAGTAAGGGGGTGGAAATTATCCTAAATAACTCTGACACCTATTTTACAACATTAGGACTTCCCTGACTATCAGCTTGTTGGAAATGTTCACTTTGCACTATGATTATACATGGGATAAGCAACTAAATAGGATAGAAAAGTTCAAAATAATGCTCTTTCAATGTTGAAAAATGCAGGATAAACCTACAGCCAGAGAAAGCAGATTACTATTGTATCTAAATTCTTCTGATCTGATAACTTTTTTTCTATGCATTGTGTGTTTTAATACCACTGCGTTCAATTATGAGAGCAAATAACTACATACCCTGATGTCTTGGCTGAAGTTACTGATTTTCTGCCACCCTGCATTGGCCAGATGGTAATTCACCCAGCGTAGCAAGAGGTCTTCTGGGGAAAGCTTCATTAACTGATCCAGCTCTTCCCCTTCATTTAGCAAGGCAATAAGAGCTAAAAGCAAGTTTGAAAGAAAGCTGAAATCACACCATTGTGGTCTGAGCTAATTCCAAGTGGCTGACACTGCTATACCTGGCATTACTCCTACCTTCATTTCTGGAGATCTCAATATCAGCAAAAAGGCCAACTTTAATGATCTGCCACAAGAGTCCTAATACCAAGTGTGGTTTTCCTTCTTGCAAATCTTGTGATCCAATATTGACAACTGTGCAGCCAATGGCAGATGCTGAGTTCAGAGCCAGGTTTAGGTTTTCCTGTTTGGAATATCATCATTTAACAAACTTTGAGATTGTATTTTTTTTATTAAAATTGTTCATATTAATCTCTGGAAGAAATAATGGCTTACAATAGAAAAATGCACTCTGTAGGTTTTTTATGAGCTACCTTACATCTTACCAAAATTTAATAAAAACAATGTCAGTGTTTAATATGGACCCACCAAAAAATTGTGGACCACCTTCTGCATCTTGGATTACTGAGGCATACTTTAATCAAAATACTTTTTGCAACTTGTAAGTATCAGTTATACAAATTAATCAATACTGCTCAAAATATCAGAGGCTTGGTCCTGAAAAACATGTTCATATAGAATTCTTGCATGGAGTCCTGTGCAGAATACTACTGACATCACTCTCACCCCATCTTAAATCCTACACATTTATTCAAGCAATTGCTAAATTGTAATTGAATGAAGAGCATAAGAAAATCATGGCAATTCAAAACCCTGACACTCAGAGTAAAGCTCATGATTGTCAAAGATACTGACAAAGATTCCAAGAAAAAATAGCTGGCAGCTCTCATCAATGTTACTATTTTCTTGTGTCTTATTTCACTATCTACAGAGGCAACATAAGCCCATGCAGAATCATCTTTGCTGACAAATCTTCCTTAAATAAGTAGCAATTACAAAACCCACTTGGAAGATTTAGAACACAGTGTGGTTTAACTTTTCCTATTTTAACATCACTGCCTAAAATGAAGACTCTGCCACTTAACAGAGGTTTTTATCAGCAGTTTTTCTCATTGGGCTGGTCACTTAGGGATCTACTTCCCACTCCAGACCTGTTTTCCTAAACCCAAACTAAGTTCTTAAAAACTGTTTCTGTCAAACTTTTCCATGATTTCATACACAATTAAAAATAGATCTTCTCATCTTACGTCCAAGTTGCTCTCCAGTATTGAAAGTGCATCATCCTATCACAGAGTATACAGCCACGCAGATACTTTCTGCATGACTAAAATACAACCTGGCCATTCATTCAAAGTCTTAAATTATTTTCTTCAGGTACTCAGTAAGGCAAAACAAAAATAGCTAATAGGGAAAGATTTAGGGAAAGCATGGAAAAAACCTAGTTTTTCCATAAATCATCTAAGAAATAGGAGAATGCAGTAGAGTTTATTAGAAAATATAATCTCATGCTTCAGGATTCTTTTATTGCATATAATTTTTCATTTTTTTTCCTCCCCCAGGAGAACTGTCATTAAAACAGAAAAATACTTTACTTTCTCATTTGCGGCAAGTTCCTATCCACGCAGTACTTACAGAAATAGTGAAAGGAGTGAGTTTTTTCTTATTAATAGCCCTTTCATCAATTGTATCTGGTTGTGAAAAGTTGATCATCTTGCTAAGGAAGAAAAGTCAAGAGTTCATTCAAACTTCAATTTCTCAGAAAGTATTTGATTATAAACTACTAACACTCAACTAGCTGCAAGTATTTCTGACAAGATTAAAAAAAGACCATACTGTAAATCTCCTCTCCCCCATTAAATACTTGCACATTCATTCAGAATGCCCCAGATAATACGTTGAATTTTCCTTTTATAATTAATAGATCATATCTATGACTGTCAAAGAAAGTTCCTGAGAAGACTAAGACTGTAAACCAAAGTAACTTAAATGGTCTCTACTGAAAATTATACTGTAGTATAATCAGTGTATTTCTGCACTGCATTTCTGTAGTACCTTGTATGTACATGGATCTCAAAGACTAATTCACATCAATACTAATAAGCTAATCCCTTGTTACCGTGGTGTGTAAGTATAGTAATCCACTTTATCTACAAAGTTACAGCAGACTAAAGTTAAGGGACCTACTATATGTTCTGTTTTGCCACAGATTTAATTCAGATTTCTGTTCCTGCTATCCCATGATTTAATGACTATAATTAGTAACTTCTAAAAATATTTAAAATAGTCAAGTTTTCTAATTATTTCAAGTAATGAATTTATGAAGTGTTTAATTATCTCCTTTATAAACAGCCTCCACATATCTGGCATGTATAATTATGAGTCTGAAGTGGAAAACCACTTCTACAACATATGCACAGAGTCAACATAGAAAATATGCTAAAAATCACATTTCTGTGGGCAAACAGATTTTCCCCACCTTGCACCTGGATTGAAATATCTAAGAGTGGAGTCTTGATGTTAAAGCCTGTCTAAAAAGTTTTCTAATTCATACCACTGTGATCAGAATTTTATCTTTGAGATTAATTTCTTTTCTTTCTCACAGCCTTGGACTCACCAAAGAAGGATGCCATCTGCAAGGGATTTAAACAGACTGGCATCTGATGGGTTCATGGGTAGGAGGTGCTTACAGTCTGGGTCATCTTGTAGAGCTTTATTTATCCAATTAACAAAAGCAACTTTTTCTTCCTCTGAAAAGAAAGACAGCATTAAAATAAAAGATTAATATTTCCATGAACATATACTAGTAACACCATACTTGGATCAAAAAGGTTCATCTGCAACAAAACCCCTTAGTTTCAGAGGTCAGTTATTAAAAAAATCAGACCAATGAGAAAGAACACAAAAAATGGTAAGTACGGATCGATCTTTCTCCGATTGCACCACTAAGTATCTGGTGATTTTCTGAAGGATAACATAAAAATTATAGAACATCATAGGGAAAGTAACCTCATGGCTGACTTCAAATTCAGTTTCTCAGCAATTGCGAAGAAGAGGGGAAAATGTCTCATCTGAAATATGCAACATCTCACTCCATGCACTGTTTGTTTAAAATACAGCGTTTCTTTCAGCCTTCTGCTGGACTTCAGAGACTGGCAGCCTGCTGAGACTGATCTGAACTGCTGAGCTGTCTTTAGTTTTGAGAAACTGAAAAAGTTTAATATCTCAGTCTTAAATGCTCTTTCATATTCAGTGCATAATTTATTACTATGTATCTAAGAAAGCTTATTTAGATAACAGTCAATCAAGTCTCAGTATCCAAATTCCCAAACAGTACAGGTGGTATTCACCTCACCTCAAGAAGCACCTGACTCATTACACTTCTTTCATTGTCAGTGGGAAACAATGTGAAATTCTAGAGCACATTTCACCTCATCATGAGAGGGCTGTTGAGGCCAGGTGAATCATGCTCTAGTGCAGTTCATTTCTCTCCACCAAAAATAAAACTGCATCTAAAAAACCACCTCAAACACCCTCCAGGCATCCTTTGGGATGGAGCATATTCCCTGCTTCGAGGATGTACCAGGTATAGCTGGTACTGGAATCCTACTGAAAGAGAAGATATTGTCACCTTTGGCTAATCAAATTAAATCCTTCTAATATACAGAATCTTAACACAATCTGGAACCACACAAATTCCAGAGTTAAGTCAATCAAAAAGGCTGCAATATCGCTGATTGCAATATGATCTTCTTGAATAAGAACAACAACTCTAGCCAAAAGCTGCAATGCAATTAGGCACAATTACCAACTTAAATTACATGCATCAGGGGGAGGTAGAAAGATCAAATATTAAAAGCAGCTTCTTCAGTGTGAGACAGTCTGTGCAAAAACCACGTAGGAGTGAACAATTCCGTAATGGCAGAGACAGCTGAGGAGGCCAGTCCATCCAGAAAGGATATGTGGTGGTTTGTTAGTGGGGTTTTAGTTCAAATTAGTTAACACTGTGGAAATGAAAATGAGGATTCATTTTTTTTAATCTGAATGTAGGAATTAGAGTCAATTAGCATATAATGAAGGCAAAAAATTGACTAGCTTTACTAGAAGTATGCCAAAGGGGCCATTCCCCTCCCCAAGCTGTCAGTGGCTGTTTTTCCTCTTTTGCTCGCACACAAATGCCCAATTTGCCTCCAAGTGCAACTAAGAGTGAAAATAAGCAACAACTGAACAGAGTTAATAAACTATCACCTTGTCTATCTCCACATGCTTTTGCTGTGTTAATTTGCTTTCACTGCCAACAGTTTCCAGTTAGGCTCTGTTTTATCTGTAGCCTAAATTTAAAGGGTCGGTCTTCCTCCATGGAAATTTTGCCCATGTTTAATTATTTCTTACCTGAATAAGAATGCTGAGTCCCCTCACTAGATATTGCTGATGTTCCTCCAATTGCTGTAATACCTTGCTTTTTGTTTATTGATTTTCGGAAAGATTTGCTAACATCCTTGCTTTTCAATTCCTGAATTATCTGAAATTAAAAACAGAAAGCATTTTGTGATTGATTGTACCTTCAAATAACTGTTAATTCATCTAAGTAGTCAAGAGTCACTAGTTAACCTGACTTTCTTTGATATTTATATTGACTTCTGTTCTAAAAAGAAATAATTACTGCTTGGATATCTATATCTATACTGGATATTTAACATATAATGTCACAGTGACTACCTCTATTAAGCCATGCTACCTTAAAAAATAGACAAGTATCTACACAATTTTTCCACAGATATTTTGGTAAAGTGAAGAACACAACTAGAGATACACACATTTTTGATGATAGTATATTTTTCCCACTTATTTCCCCACATGCTTTGCATGTAAGAGGTTATGACATGACAGTTAAACATTTCCTTTCTTTATCAAGCTAATACCATTTTCCACCTGTCTGCAATGTAAACCACGTTGGATATACGAACATATCCTAGGTTTGCCCAAATACTGCAGAGGTCTCAGACTGACAAAGAATTGTAAGTAAAAAGACACAGTTAATACTGGGAAGCAAATATTTGTCTATTTAGAATCTCAAAGAAAGATCAATAATTCAACAAGCAACCTTCTGCAATTAGCAGCAGTACTCTAACTTCAAAGCAAAACATAATCCTCCCCAAACACCCACAAACCAACAGCCTGGTAAGTTCTTGTTTCTTTTAAAACACAACAGTAAGTGATTCACATTTAGAAAAGCCTAAAGCTTTGAAATCTGCCCAGTGAAAACTTGTACCTCAATCCCAGTAATAATCAGCCTTTAGTGTAGAGATTAAGCACAGTGAAGCACTAAGAGCATTCAGAGGCTGGTATCTAATTGTCTGCTCTTTTGTCAGAGCAGACCCAAGAGTTCCTACAATATGTAGTCCTTCCCCTTGCCCTGGGGGAAACAGGAAAGAAGACTGATTGCAACTAGTATTCTTTCATGTGCTGCTGAAATCAGAACCATTAAATTAGATAGGAGTGTTAAAGACAAAAATTAGAAAATAATTATATAGGATATTCTAGGTTGCCACAGAAAACTCAAAATAATAGTTATATATAAAAATAGTACTTAGTTGTACCACTTAATTCTCAATAGACATCAGACAGTAGAGAAACAGCCAAAGAGAATGTCTTACAGAGACAAATTCTTCAAAGTTGATTTTCCCATCCTTGTTGCTATCTGTCACTAAAATGATTTTTTCTACAATCTCCCGGACTTTGTAACCAGGCAAGGGCAGACTTGCTTCTTTGAACAGGTCTTGAAGCTCGTAATCACTGACATACCCACTATTGTCAATATCTGTAGAAGGAAAGGACAAGTTGTTATACGTATGTAAACTTATGCATATTCATGTACTAAGGTATGGTAACTGTTAAGAATAACTGAAGTGTGATAAACACAGTTCTAGGAGATTGTTTCTTTCTCTGATACAGATAAGTGAGTGTGAAAGAATGCTTGTGGGTTAGAGGCACAACTGTCTAGGACTTGTGCCATCTTGTTATATGCTTTGTCAGGAACGATCTTATGATCCTGAAGCACAGATATAACAAGACAGCAAATTCGCAAATAGTGAAGTTCAAGATTTTCTTAATTTTTTTGGGGTGTCTTAAAAGAAAAAAAAATCTATAAACCTTCAAGTCAAAGGGACATCAATTAATACATGGTTACTGCAACACTAAACTGTTTGCAATCAGTAAGCTCAAACCTGATGCATGTTGTTATTAGAAGAGCACACTTCCACAAGAAAAACTACTTACAGAAGAACTCTCCCTGACTGCATGTTATTTCTTATCCTAGTATCTGATAAACGTTTTCTGTTCTTTAAAACTTTTGATGTGGTTTGGCTTACCTGTGAAGAATAAGTCTGGGATGATCTGCATCTGTTTATTAAAGGTGACCTTCCTTAATCTATTAACTGGCTCTGTTAGGAGCAATTTGAGCTGCCATGTTCACTTACACTCAGCTCCCAAGGCCACATGGCAGGAATGTTCATGTAGAGCAAAGTATCAGAATGCTTTTTCTCAACAAGAGGTTTGAAATTGTAGAAAGAAATTAATGGCTGTATCATAGAGAAATAAACTGAGTATCATTTGTGTTTTTCATGATAAACAATGCAGCAGCACAGAAACAATCAAAAATACCCACTGTACTTTCACCTTTGGCCAATCTCTTTCCAGAAAGCTGTCTTGAATTCACCATAGTATAATAAAGAATTATTTTACACATCCATGTTTTTATCTAAAGTAACACATAAATGTATCAACCGCATTACCAGTTCCTACTTTTTTTTGATCTACGCATATTTCCATATATCTATGAATACACATATTTATACAAGCAGAATTTGAGCATATAATAATATGTATATTATTAGGCCAGTACAATAGTCCTACCTGTGCCCTGGCTACACAATGAAGAGAAGTACTTTTAAAAGCAAAAAAGCTGTAGTTCATACTTAGTATAGATGAAGTCAAATCAAATTCAAGTCCAAAAGAACTCATATTCTGCCTAAGGCTGGATATAACATCCACAGTTTATATATTTAATGTTAGTATTTTCCATGTTCGACAATTTTCAGTGACTTTCATGATGATATTAAAGCTCCTGAAAAACACTAGTTAATGTATTTTCCCAGCTCTGTGAATGATACACTTGTAAGAAATTTAAGAGAACATCACAATGAATCAGAAACAGAAGCAGATGATGTGGCCACTTTTCTGACTTGTCAACGTGCTCCGACTTTTAGGGTTTTTTTTCATTTACTAGTTAAAAACATCTCTTCATATTGTGTCTAGTAACGAACTCAGCCAATAATATCAGAGTGGATGAATGCCTCTCTTTACAGAAGGGCAAGCAGAGAAACATGCTTTCATCTCCCGCCATAATTAATTGCTATACAGTAATTTTACTGCAATCCATACTACACTGTGTAGATTCTGTACAGCTTCAAAAGGCAGTCACATTTAACTGCAGACAAAAGGCTAAAAACATAGGGTAAAAAAATAATTTTGTGGTTTTGATACTAACAAAAGTTCACAAATCAATACACAAACTTGATGTCTGCATATATCTTAATTCATCCCCTGGCTTGCAGACAAGTAAGACCACACATAATAACAGGGATGGTCTAACCAGCAGAGGACATGCTCATGAGCTCACTCAGATTACCAGCTATTTTATTTCTCTAGGTTCATCTTTCACTGAGGGTAAGTTTCCATGATGACAAGCTGAGAGTTAAATAAATGCCTTCTCTCAGTTTACCAATGTATCCGCAAGAACTTTAACCATAAAGACATTAGGAATGTGAAAAAAAAAAAAAACTAATGGATGCTTAATTTTTATGTTTTACAGAAAGCATAAGGAAAAAAATGCTTTTCAGTGAGAAGGAGCAGTACAGACAATTCTTAAAGCAGAAATATGAAAATGTGCAGGCAGAGAATGGAGAAAAGAAGGATTACAGATGGTGAAAATCAAACACACAGAAAAGCTGTCAGACAACATCAGTGAGTCTCTACCTATGCTAATATCTCTCAGTAGAGTGATACATGTATAGAGTGCTCTTCTCCTTGGTCTGTCATTGCAGCACCTGCAGGATATAAACTACTTGAGCTATAGATGTCCTGATGATTGTTTAACAGCAAATCATGAATTATCTTCCATGCATGTATCTTAGCTCCCTTTAGAATTTCTACTCTTTGTTTGGTCTCAACAACATCCTGAGTCAATGGGTTTATTGTTCTATTATTTATCATGAAGTTGTTTTTTTTTTTTTTAATTTTAATCTTCCTCACTGTCTACCGGGCATCACGTGATACATGTATTGGCAGAACTTGAAAAATTCCCTCTTAACTTCTCCATACTACTCATGTCTTTCAAATCTCTAACATACAGCTTCCCAATAGTTTCTTTACCAAGTGAAGACTCCTAAAAGTTAAGACTTCTTGCCTCAAATGACCCTGTTCTCCCCATCATAACTGATTAGAAACATGGTTGTTTGATTTCCTGAGCTGCAGTTACACAGCACCCCTCAGAACTGCAGTAAATAAGAAATAAAGCATATATGAACATTCACAACAGCAGTGCAATCAGGAAAAAAGGGTTCATTGCTATATAACTTCTTACACTTTCTGTGTGCCCTGATTAATCTGTAAACATCCAGTCAAGCATACAAAATTGTACAGTTATTTATTAACACTGGCTAGCTACAAAAGATCAAAAAATCTCCAAGTTTAGTTACTTAAAACATAAAACATGATTGAATAAATTAAATTATTACTTCACCAAAGCATGCAAGTAAAGCAAAAACCAAGTGTCAGTAATCTAACATGAAAATATATAACACCTGAAGATTAATCAAATGTTTTTCAGAATTAAGGAGTTCAAAAAAGTGATTTTTGAGACCCATTATGTAGCATATATAATAACACAAAAAAAGCTACGACCCTGCAAGAAAATGTATCTGTTTTCAGTGCTGAAGTTGCAAGAAATTAACACACATAGTTCCAGTGAAAGTAAGGGGCTCTGTGTAAACAATCTTTTTAAATTTTTTTTAGATATTACGGGCAATACAGAGGGAAAACACAGCCCCCATCAAAACCAAGCGATCTGTAAAGATTTCTTTCACAAATCCTAAACAGTTGTGCAGTGTTAATGGCATCCTTATGATTCCCCCATTTAAAACATACCTATTTTGCCAAATGCCTCTCGTAGCTCTTCAAGCTCTTCACGAGATATAGTAGTTATGTTGTTCTCCATCTTCAGACAGCAGAAGTGTCGTCCTCAATGGCTAATACCTAATAATGATAATAAACATTATCAGTATAAAGCAGGCTGTAATTCCAGACATATATAAGTTACTGATCTATTCAACACAAGGTACCAGACCTGAATGACATGTCCAAGCCTGACACACTTAGAGCATTACAAACAATGCTTTAAAGTACATCAAACACCTAACAATTCTTTTCACTGTAATAGTGAGTGAAAATTCACAATAGCAGCACCTGTTTACATACATTTGATGTTTTCATTTGCACAGAATAAGCACTGGCCAGCAAACTACCTCCATTGCTCGAGTGGTTTTCCAGCATTAAAATCTCCTCACACTTGAACAAACAAATTTTGGAAACATTAATTTCTAAGTGAGATGCAGTATCATTGCCAAGCAGTGATTAGTGCTGAGATCTAGTCCTGCAAAGCACTGAGCACTCCAACATTTACAAAACATAAACCTCAGTGGGACACTTCCAAGTATGTGCCTACAATCCCCCGGTGAACACTGGGGAGCCTTTCTACAACTGCTTCAGGAGGTACCACCTCCTGAACTCTAACCACACTTCTGACACCCTGTTGTCTCCTAACACTGCCAAAGGGCTGAAGAAAGGATTTACTAAGCAAAGGCTGGAGTCTCAGTGTCAGTCTTTCTCTACTGACCTTAGAAAAGCAGAACAAAGCTGAAGGCACCTTCAAGAAGGGTTGATAAACTCCCATGAAAGACTTTCCCTCTAATCAAAGCTTTACTACCACAGGATGACTCAGATTTATTGGTAGTAAGTGCAGCTTTGTAAATAAGTCCCACACAGTTGTCTCAACACACAAATTTCTATTTGCATTTGCCATTTGCCACTGTGCAGTGCCACTGGCACACACAAGGCAAGCCAAGGCAGCACAACCCTGCCTGTGCTAAGCTCTGAGCAGTACCTGGCTGGAGAAAGAGAGAGAGCACAGGGCGCTACAGGTGAAGTTGTGCCTGTCCTAGATGTCCAAGTTCCATCTTTGTTTTTACTTTATAAGTCAAAAGTGGCAAAAATCCACCTCACATAACTATTTTCATCAAAGTTGTTCTAAACTTGCCTAAGTGTTCCTTCTGGTTTAGTGCTTTTGCTTTAGAGCAAGAAAAAATATGTTCCTGGAATGACCAAGCTCACAATAAACATATTCAGATCTGCTATATACAGATGCTTCTTCCCCAAAAGACGTGCATACCAGCAGAACAGAACTGCTACCCACTGGACAAGACTCTAAAAGAGCAAACCTGACTTCAACAATTGGTTTTACCATGAATCATGCTGGATGTCCTTAGGAAAGACTGCACCTTTGTTTCCCACCTTTTGTGGAAAATTTTCCTTCCACGGTGCTATATAAACAGAGTTCTTAAACAGCAGTGGGTTGTTTTAAATAGTTCATGTCTACTTTACTTGGGTTAATATTTTCTGTGTGGGTCACACAGGATATGGCCTTGAGTGTGGGTGGCAAGTTAAGTCTTTTTCCTTCGTGTCACTAGATCTTATTTAAGTACTAAAATCCTTCTTACCCATTTTGCTAAGCTTACTAACGGCATGTACTAGTCACCATACTCCAAAGAAAAAAACAATTAAAATATATATTCAGAAAAAAAAACCCTTCACACAGATGTTTCTGGAAGTGCAAGTACCTTCACTGGGAACCTTATGTGGCAATTAAAGAAATAATGAACCGTGGAAAAATTGGTGAAAAAATTAAAACATTTAAATGCAAATTACTAAGGAAATTTAAAGGGCTCCAAATCTAAAAAAAACTCCCAAAACCCAAACAGATGACACTTTTCTGAAATACAGAAATGGCATGATAAAGCATAAGTGAAATATTTAGCTATGCAAGTAAAAAAAGACAACAGCATTTTTGCTGGCACTGATGTTTTTAACTATTTACCATTATCATGACTCAGATCTTATTAATTTCTGCAAAGTTGCATGCAATTAGTTCCACTCCTGCTCTTTTATAAGTAATTATTCAGATTTTCTGTCATATTCTATTTCATAAAATAGCAATCTTTGATTTCCAAAGATGTTGATTATTTCAATTACACAGTAGAAACATCTGTTCTTGAATGAAGCAGAAAAATAAAAGCTAATAACTGCTCAAAAGAGACAGCCTTAAATAGCCTATGAGATCCTTACAGGATAAATTATCTGGTCAATTGAATGGCAGAAGTGCTGCAATCATGGCTCTGGCACTCAGGAGAGACAGAGTTTGAACATGCAGAGACAACACCTTAACTAGTAAGACATTTCAGCCAATTCCAGTCCACAACAGGGACCTTCTACAGAAGCTAATAAATACCTTGTACATCCAGGCTCATCACCACCCAAGATGACTCAGGGCACAGGCAATTCTGACAAGATTTAGCCTTCACAGGTACCTGTGCCTTAGAACTATGACTACCTGTGGAAAGGTATATTCATTTACAGAACATTTCTCTGTACTCTCAGGGCATTCATATGACACTTGATTTTCTGAAGCCTCTGCCCACATGAAACCATTTCCTGCCCCTCCAGGACAGGGTAGGTACAAACACTGCTTTAATGCAGATGAAGTACCCTTGATCCCCTTTTTAGTCCTTGAAAATATGCTTAGCGTGGACTGACAATATTTATGTACTCCTAGCCTGCTTTCCATGCCTCGAAGGCTTTTTCAATCTAAACACAACTCACTGGACTCAGCTGGAAATCATCCACATCCAAGATAAGACAGACACAAACTCCTGTTGGTACTGTCGTGGTATTTGTGTGCAGAGGAG
This sequence comes from Phainopepla nitens, assembly GCA_013400175.1. NCBI lineage: Eukaryota > Metazoa > Chordata > Aves > Passeriformes > Bombycillidae > Phainopepla > Phainopepla nitens. The sequence continues at coordinate 98,453 of VXBQ01012610.1, forward strand.
TATCTGCGGCTGAGCAACCACAAAGGATGAAGTGAGTAGGTCAAAGAGCAGCTCCTGCCACATTTTTGACCTGTTATCAAAGCTGTCAGAAAAAACAGAGCAGTTAATTGGCAATCAGGCCTAGTAGCTGTCTCCATCCATGCAGGCAAGTGGCAATTTCTCTTCCAGTTCTTCATTTCAAATTCTATTTGCCTCATTTCCACACGCAGCTGCTACTGCAGTGACAATGGAGTTTAGAATGCTGACTCGAGAGCTTATTTTCTTTTGTTGCTGTTCTTTTTGTCTGCATCAGGGACACACCTCCTCCATGCCTGCTGCAAATACTGCCTATTGCTGCATCACTCTTAAAGCTGTTGTCTCTAATTACAGCCAAGAGAACATCATTTGCATATACAGGTTGTGCTTTTATGTCAACAACCAGCTGGTTATTACTATGTACTATCTATAATTACAAAACATGAAAATTCTCCTTATCTTATTTGGCTTTGAATCTGCTATAGATTTTAATGGAAAAAAAAAAATACAGTTTAACCTTTAGTATTCCTGTGTTAGTTAACCAGGACTCTAAGTTGATGTGTTAAGAACATGGTAGCTTTCAAGCACTGTTAGTGTCTTTTCATCTCTCACCAGAAAAGACTAGGAGTTCTATCCAGTCTCAGTGAGAAAATAATGCATTATAAGGTATAAGACACACAAAAGAAACTTTAAAACAAGAATATGCATCACATATTCACTTCAGGCAGTAAGGAAAGAAGAAATGCTAATTTAAAATTACTGGAAATATTTGCATATAATAAAGATTTGAGCAATGGAACTAACATACAGAATGTCAGCTTGGTACGAACACACATACAGAGGTTTTTGATGTTTTTCAAGAAGATAAAACTACCCAGGTTTATTTTTTGGTTTCCCCTCCCCAAATCATCTTAGACTGCAAGAACTTTTTACTTATGCCAAGATTATTCTTGTCCTTTAAATAAAATGATGATTAGGGGCCAACAGAATCGATCCTTTAATAACCTGAATGGACAAATTGTTTTAGGTGTTGCACTGGTGGTCTGTAATAAAACAGCAGTGGAGATTACCTTCTTAATTTAATATAGATTAAGTTTTTATCTTATTGTGATAAGTTCCAATCTTTATGACAAAATGAATAATCATAGAGTTCAGTGACTTTCTAATTTTATTATGATTGTTGTTTGTCCTGGTATAGGACACAGAAAGATAGTTTATCTTTCCCATATCACTGGTAAGGCTGCAGGAGGCATCATTAGGAAAGAAATGCACTGTATGGTATCTAAAGTGAAAGAAGCCTTGATTGTGGAACACAGGCAAAGAATCACAGAATGCCAGGCTGGCTCAAGGATCAGCCAGTCCAACCTTTCTTGGCAAAAGCATTCTCTAGACAAGATGGTCCTGCAGCCTGCCCAGCCAAATCTTAGAAGTGTGCAATCCTGGGGAATGCACTGCTACCCTGGGGAGATTATTCCAATGGCTGACTGCTCCTCTTTGTGAAAAACTGTCTTGTGACCAACTGGAATGTCCCCAGGAGCAGCCTGTAGATATTACCCCTCCTCTTTTCCATGGGACTTCTTTTAAAAGGAAGCAACCACCCTTTTAAATCCTGGAACACGGTGATAAGGTCTCCCTTAAATCTTCTTTTCTCAAGGCTGAACAAACCCAGTTCTCTCAGTCTTTTCTCCTATGGCAGCTTCCAGTCCTCATCCTGATCACCTTTGTGGCCCTTCTCTGGACCTCCTCTAACCTGTCCAGTGCATCTTGCTTTGTGGCAGGAATGAAAACTGGACACAGTATCCCAGGTGGGGCCAGCTCTCTAATTAGTTCAGAAAGAATTAATCTAACACACCTGTATACTGATGAGCACTGAGCTTTAAAAAGAAAAAAGATCAAAAAACAGGTCCACTCCAAATGCAGCAAAGAGAATGCTTGTCAATCTCAACAACAGGAGAGCACCAGAAGGTCAAGGTAATTAGCTATATACATACATATACCTGTGTATCTATATCTTTATAAAGGTGTTTCAAACATATGGCTAATTTTTGAAAGAAGAGACAGGATATAATTATGGTATCAATTACAGTTATTAGCAGAGGAGTATGAAGAGCAAAGTTCTTCCTATATGATACAGTCAGTCTGAAGCTTCACAACCTGGAACACTCAGATTATGTTTCTCAGCCTGGGCTTATAAACATGACTGGATATATTTATGATGATCAAAAGTACTCAATTACTAGAAGTTAGAGGATAACAATGAAGAAATAGATAAACCAATATTCAGTGTATAAACCAATTATCCATGGAATTTTCCTCAGTCTTTTGTGAATGGCAACACATAGTGAACAAGGTACAATTTAAGAGGGAAAAAACAGTATTTTTAACTTTGCCCAAAACTGTAGGCACTGACCTTTGCTAAAGGAAGGCTATCAAACTAGCCATAGTGATAAATTTTGAAATATGAATCTCATGAAAGGAGGACTAGATGTGCACTGAAATTAATTACTCACTCCATAGGAATTTATTCAACATAGTACAGTAACTCTGGTCAGTAACAGAATCAACATTTCCTCTATGCCTTTAAGATAAACCTGAATGACTCATGAATAAGTAGTAAAACAAGCTGAGATATCTAATTATTAGACTGGTCATGGGCCTGCTCCGAGTTCACTTACTGTGGTGTAAATACAAAACAATTTTATGAGGCTCAGATCAAGATTAAGAGCAACTCTCTTATAAGGCAGATAAAAGCTTACTTCAGAAAGATACCTTTCATCCAAACAAAATGCCTCCAGCTTCCTCTGGCTGCTGAGTGTACAGAACAGCCATGCAAATTTATCAACAGTATCAGTTTCATGCAGTTTCCTCTGCATGCATCATTCAAGAGGATCTCAAACTGCCTGTGCTTTGTGTCACTGCATTCAGCACTCCAAATAAAATATATCAACAGAAACCTTACCTATACCACTTGTAGGCAAGTAATTTTGAAAAAGGGCTGCTGCACACTGAGTTCATGGAAGAACCTTTCATGAAATGTTCTGCAAACCTAACTTGTTTACAGTCTAGCTACAGCAACATTTTGGGCTGAATTTACCCAGATGGATTATCTCAGATCATGTGACCCATTCTGGTTTGGTTAATAAGTTATTTTTTTAAAATTTCTACAAGTTTCACCTACTTCCAGCACAGAACTGTGAGTACTGTCATCAAGAGCAAATCTTAAATAGTGACATTCTCTATAGAGTCATTTGTGTTTCCAATTAAAAACGTCATTCCTGTTAGTCATTAACATGCTTTTCTCAGACAGCTCAAGAACACTACTTAAGCTGTCCACTATAACCCACAAAAATAATGCTAAGATAAGTGAAGCAACCCCACCACCTCATCTTTTTATCCGAGAATCTGAAGCTGGAGTTTTGAACATAAATTAAACATTTAAAGGCACTTTTCTGAAAGCAAAACTTCTGCTTTCCATCTCACACATGGCAATGTATTTAAGCAATCCTTGATTTACATTCAAATTAACTAGCAAGGAAGTAACAGTTAGAATTAAGGTGAATTGATAGAAGAAACTTCTTTACATGTGTAAACATCAAAATGTTTATGCTGGTCAAGGAGGCATTTGACTGAGCCTTGAACAGAAAAAGTTCAATCAATATAATGTATTGTTTCATTTATCTGACATATTCTTAATCTCTTCTCACCATCAATATCATTTACCTTCTGCATGGGTCATTTGATACTCTCCAAAAATCAGTTCATTATACTGAAACCTATGTTCCATGCTGACTCATCATTTGGCTTCCCTGTACACAAATGTGCTAGAACCTCCTTCCTGGAAAACTTGTTCAAGCTCCCATCCAGCACCCTTCCTGCTCTTCCTGTTCCAAAGGCTTCCCTTGCCTCACCGACCGTGTCCCCACAAGGGTATCTTTGCTTGTGCATCACTTCTGAATGCATCCACACAGTGACCAGGAAAATGCCCTGTCTCTGGAGGGCCACAGCTGGCAAGGATCGTGATTTCCAATTAACACTGGAAGCTGCTACCAAAAGCAAGGAAAAAATACAGGCTGAACCAAAACTACAACAGCTTAACACAGGAATTGTGGCAAAATGAATTCCCATGAAGGTCAAAGCATTGTGGCAGTTTTAGCATGCAAATACAGGTTAGAAGGAAAGAGGAACAATAACAAAGAAAACTTGGTGAGAAACTAGGAAACAGTTTACTTATAAAACCCCTTTGATTACCAAGAACTGCTCTGAAGAACAAAATTATTTTTTAAGTCCGAAGTTGGTGTCTCTGTGACATTTCATTAAAGCAAACTACACTAAAATATAAATGGAAAGGCTACACTACTAAAAGCAAGTTCATTCAGGAACTCCATCCTCAAGTCACTCTTTTGTGCCTAGGCTGACATTACATATCAAGTTTACAACAGCCAAAGAGAGTTAAAAGACACACCAGGAAATGATACTTAATCTCTTTCTTTCTTTCTCTGTCTAGGTTTAGGAACATGCAGCTTTTGTTAACATGCAACTACAATGACAAATATAAGCTGCGTTATTTTTAAAGGAAATTTCAGTTGGAAAACATCCTAAAATTCTTAGTGAAATATCTGTATCAATAAAACACTCAGAGCTCATGATGCATTGACAGAACCATCATTTGACAGTAGGCCTTTTTAGACATCCCAGTACTCTCAAATAAGATTCATAGGTCAGAGTTTATGCTTTAATTATTCCTTTACTTCTTTAATTAACTATAGCACTGTTAGTTAATTACTAAACAGAAAAGCTAATGAAAAGCAATTATCTGGATTACAAAAATAACTTTTCCCAAAAAACCCACAAATCAGATCCTAAGCAACTAAAAACCCCATGAAATATGGAATAATACCTGTCTTCTGTTTTCAAATACTTCTCATTATTATCAGATTAACTTTTTAAGCCCTGCTTTCCAGTAACTCAAAAGACCTCAGGTTTGTTTTAGAATTAAACAGATTCTTGTGTATTTTCTCAGCCCCACAAACTGTGCCAAATTACAATTCCCAAGTTATGAGCATCACAGTTTTTGAGACTTGGCTGGATTTTGCATTCTGTCTGCTCCAATCAAAGTGTACTCACCTTCGACTGTTTAATCTTCTACAATGTCACTGACCTTTTGCAAGGCTGTCAGTATTTGTCCCAAGCCTCTGCTTCTTCCAGGTTCGGTGGCACTTGAGAAGGCAGGACATATTGTACTCCCTATTCTTTGCTGAGGAATAGGCTTTAGCCTTCTATGGCATTCTTAACTTCAGAAAACGATCTTTCCTTAAGCCAACTAGAACATTAAGAATCATTTTGCTCTTCTCTGAGGATGAACATTTAGTTACCAGGTAACTAAACAAAGTAAGTTATGAACAAAGCTCTCCATGAACAAATAGCCTAAGGGGCAGAAGAGGAGGGAGGTGTTAAAACAGCACAGCTGCAACACTCCACAAACCTGCCTTTATCCTGCCCTGTGCCTGTTCTTTGGTAGCTGAAGCAGGAAACCTCAGCTTGCTACAAATACTAAAACTCCAGCAGAGAGACACAGGCTAACTCTTCCTAATGAAATTAGTTTTAAGGTCACCCCAGAAGTTCATCACGTGAATATCATTAAGAGTAACAACAGAAATGCATTCATTCTGCCCTCAGCAGTTGAATTTACAGCCACATACGCTTCATATTCTGCCTAACTGCAGTTATAAAATAGAACTAAATAGATGTGTGGTGCCAGAATATTTTCCAGTTTTCATTAATTATCAGATGGCAGTAGGGCCTTCTGACACCCACTAATGCCTCCTTCAGCTCCACATGGTTCAAAAGATTATTAGATTAGACTGATCAGCTACTACACTGCAAGCAAGCCAGGATTTTCTGTCATGGAAAATTCATAGGTTATTTTTGGGTTTCTTTTTCCATTGGTCCAGCTAGAGGGAAAAGGAGGGTCCTCCACAATACAGGGCAAAAGCAACTGGCAGCATTTCAAAGCCAGGCTCTGCAGAGCCCACAGATGCCCAAGTGCCACCAAGTGCCACCTGTTTGCCAGCCCATAGCCTTAAGGAGCTCTGTTTGCCCAAATGCTGAGGATAAAAGGAGCACATTAGTAAATCTGAGTAACTAAAGCTAAATAGAGTATTGTTCATACCTTCTACACTAGAAGACTATCTGGGGCACACAGGAAGCTCATTTGCTGGTGCTGTAGTTCTTAATAATTAGGCCAGAATAAAACATCTACAGTTGTTGTTGCCAACTGTCATTTTTAATCACATTTTGTAGATGAAAAAGAACAAAATTCCTGAGTGATTTTTTTTTGTAACTAAATTATTCAAAGTCTCAACTTAGGACTCCTATGATTAGGAGATAATTTTATAGTTTTTAACGAAAACTATTTCTGATACTTTTAAGAATACTATTCCTGAAAACTTTGCCATCTTTTTTGCAAACATCAGATATCAAAATTTAAAAAATAAACCTATCAAAATCTTGGGTTTAAACAATTTATCTTTTTTGATAGTTTGAGCTCACATGAGCAGACATCCCTAAGCATCTAAACCATACATTGCAATTATGCAACAAACTCATGAGTTTTTAAAAACATTCTCAACAAAAGATATATCCAGGCATTTCTACTAAAACAATGAAAATCTAACATTTTATTCATCTGCTGGAAAACAATGCATAAAAGTGTGCATGATTTTAGTTAATTAGAATATTTTTTCCTTTTCTTATAAGTATAATAAAAAAATTCATCTCACGAAATAATGTTAGATTAATAAAAACCTTTACAAAACAAAAAAAACTTTAAAAATTATTGTTTTCTTTAAAATTAATTACCTGAAGTCCCATAAGGTGAGAAAGACACAATGATACAGTTATCTAGCACGTACTAACTATAAGGAACAATACTTACAACACAGAAGATACTGCAAGATGGATCACCTTTGTAAGGAGCCTCTTTGCTGAAACACTGAGTATTCTTAAATAGAATGTATTTACATTTGTTTAGTGTTAGCCATTTTAAGATGCCCCACTGTTTGCTCTCACAGCCTGCAGTGTGTGCTACAGCATTCCAAAGCTGCCAGATTACAGCCCAAAGCCTTTCCAAACTGTGACACTTGCAAAGGAAAACCTTAATATTTCTTACACCACCCTTATGTCATAACGTTTGTTCAGACACGGAGAGCAGATTTTCACATATTTGGCAAATGAAATACATAGCCAAAAAGTGACTCTTTGATGACAAGATGATAAACAGTGATCAACAGATAAATCCCTCTGTTGGTAAATCAGCTCTTTCACCAGTACAAAACGTCCTTAGAGGACTCTTTAGAGGAGATCATATAAAATAAGCATTTTATTTCACATAATACTTTAACTCATATGTTTTGGATTTTAATTTAGCTACAAGTCTACACCAAAGGAATCATCCTACTCCTACTGACCTTCACAAAAACTCAGTAACTCTGTCACATTGTTTACTGTCACTTTACACGGTGACAATTAATGAAAAATAACTCATATTTCTAAGTTTCCAAAATTAATGCTCTTGAGCATTAAACAATACTCTATATTTAAATCCCTGTTTTTAAGTTTCTGAACATGAAACAGAAACATTTATTGGGCTGTTACTGTCACTCAGCAAGTCAGTAAGTACTACGCTTACCTTCCCAAGCCTTCCCACTATTGCTGGTCTGTCTCCTGCTGGCTGAGGAGTCCAGTGGGAAGCAGCACAACTGAAGTGACATCTTAAGGAAGCACTTCTTAGGCAGCATACAGACTCGAGTCAAGCACTCATCCAACATATGCTTATTTCCTTGGGGAGGGCTGATATGGAGTAATCCTATTGAGTTTAAATGCCTAGATCTTAATTTACTTAGCAAAAAGCAGAATGGCAGCCTAAAGAATAAACTATATGGCAGAAGAGTCTGTTCCATATATTTATCACACCAAAAAAAAAAAATTCAGAGGGAAACCATGAAGAAATTTTGGAATGCAACCAAAATATGTGCTGCTATGACTATAGATAATTTCATAATTTCTACTTTCCCCAAGGCAGTCAGTCTATCAGACAGAAGTTCATTAAAAAGCCCAGTGTGGCTGACCCAGTAGCTGTCTCTCACAAGGGCTGCCATTTCAGGGTGCAAGCCACATTATGAAAACAAACACAACAAGAGTGCCAGAAGTAGAGATTTGCTCTGGCATGACAAAAAACAAAGTCTTGCGTTGCTGCCAAGCTTCTCTTGGGAGCAGCTTTGGTAGGAGGTGACCAAACCACCTTGCCCATGGTGAAGAGGCCAGTCAGGAGGTTTGAGTTTCAAGCAGAATGGTCAAAGATTCTGCAGATTTTGAGGAGTGCACACATTAGTTTTAATTATTTTTTTAAATCTCTGGTAACAGCAGAATAACGAAATCCCTATTGAGAGATCAAAGATATATAAACGTCAATGATTAAGGTGAACAAGATATCAGGTTTTAGAAGAATTTGTTCAATAGGTCCTGCTCTAGTGAAGCAGTTATCGCTATATGCAGCTCTAAGGAAGTGACAACTTACTCTTTTTAAAAAGAGGGAATTATTGATATGATTTAAATGATAACTAATTCTCTTTTTAAAAAAAATAAATTATTGATAAAATCTAAATTTACGTGCTCTAATATTCTGTAATTAGGGATGCGAAAAATGTTCTGTCCCATACAATTAAATACTCAGTCACAATTAAATGGCTGATAAGGGTGATAAGTAATATGAAATATATCTTTATATTCAGTTATTTCACATGGAATACATCATATTACCTGGAAAGGGAGGAGAAAATCCTTACTAGCTTCAAATAAATATATCTTGATTCTATAAATCAAGCTTGGAAGGACTAGAAACATTGCAGAAGTAAAATAATCAGCTCAATGGAAAATTATAACTTCATACTACTTTACATTGCCTTACCTTTAAGCTATGAAGGAAATAATTTCATTTCCCTTTGTCATAAGGTGATAAATCAGTGCAAAGAGAAGCAGTAGGACATGTGCAAACACAATGGGAGAGGAGACGTGGAGTTAGATGGGCTTGATAAATCAGCAAGACAAAACCATTCCAAACTATAAAAATTCCAGAAAAGAAAACCTATCAAGAACACCTGGTTTGAAAGAAACAGTTAGGTCCTGAATCTTTAATAGAAACAAACTCTTGAAATCACATTCAAATAAACACAATCTTGTTGATAACAAATAACTTAATATTTCAGCTTTTCTACATGTCCATGTTTTCAATCAGTCTATCCTAGCACGGATTATTAACAACATGAAAGGATGACTACACCAATTGAATGAAAGTGGGAAATACTGGATCCAGCTTTTTTTTTTCTCCTTGTGACTATTATTATTAAGGAGACATCTGCTAAGAGAGCCATGAAAGTGGGTTGAAAATCCTTTTCCCACCAAAAGCACGCATGGAGAAGCACACATTCTGCTTTACGCGTAATTTACTTCTGAGGCTTAGCAATACCAGTCTCTCTGATGAGCTATTGTGATGCAGTACCTTTATTCCCCTTGGACACCTGTATGTAACAGCAGTAACCAAGTACACATACCCACATAAAAACCTAGGAGTTCATCAAGTTACACTTAGAAGTAGCAAAACAATTATGTAAATAAGGCCATGGCTGACACTTAGCATTCCCTGCATGTGACCAGATGAATCAAAGTTGAAATCATTAGTAATTAGTAATTTTATCACAAATATAATACACCAGAGAATAGAGAAATCATCCTTACTGTTTCCTTTTCAAGCCCTTTCTGAAAGATTTAGCAACAGCAATGATTCAAAACCTTAATAAAGAAACCAGTAATGCAGAACGAGTTCAGTCAGTAACCTGGAATTCCTGATCCGTATCATTTGACCAATGTCAGTCGTTATTTTCATTGTTAATATTGCTTTACAAATCACTACACCATCACCAGTTGACTGTTTGCTCCTTGAATGTCAGGCTGAAAATGACCTAATGAGACAACACCTTCCACAGAAGGTCTTCAAACCTAGGTTGTAGGTTGAACAGCAATTGCAGTTGCTCTGCTCAGTATCTTTTGCCAGAACTGCATTTACAATTTATTGCCTCCTTATTCTCTGCCATAGTACAGTGGAACCTTTCCCAGGGATAGTGTTTGTTGGGATCAGATTCTGCTACCTGCTGGTAGTCCTGTCCTACATTTATTTAATCTGTTTATATAGACCTGGTGATTTTTGGAGCTTTTGTGGAAACAGTTACCATGGATGTGAAGTATTTCAGACATCATAATGAATGCTATGAAAGTATTTTATTTAGTTAATTACTGCAATAGGAAGAGAAATTAAACATTACACTGAGACTTTACATGAAGTCTTAGGTGTAAGAGTATCCCTAAACTTTTCAGTTTAGGTATTTCCATATAGCAAGCTGTTAAGCTTATGTCTATTCTACTGACAAAAATCCTCACAGAGTACTGAAAGCTCTAAGTACTGGGAAAATACCAAGGAACAAAGAAGTAATAAATACTGCTCCATTGCATAAAAATTTATTTTTTTTCCAAAAAAAGATGGAAAAAGAACAAAGAACATGAATCCCCATTCTCCTTCCTGCATTGCACTGATTTCTACAGTAAGCAACACAATGGGGAAAGTGGACATTTAGCAGAACCTTTATCAATACTCCCATACATAAACTCTATTCCAGTTTATATCAGTACAGAACACAGAATCAGATGGAAAGTTATAGCTCCTAATAAGCCTCTCAGAAAAAAACAACTTCCCACTATGAAAACTGGAGCAACGGTAGCTGGTAGTTTTTTATGAAAATTTTTCATATTTTCATTGGAGAAATATTGGAATAAAAGAACCTACATAATTTCAACAGTTAGGATTTTCAAATGTAGTTTAAATGACATTTTAAATGCACATTGCACAGTTTTCTCCCAGCATGACTAATGCAGAGTTTTAGACTTCACTAAGAGATGTTTAAGCATCACTGTGGCTAGAGTGGCTAAGTTTTTTTTAAAGAGTAACGACTGGATCCTGTAAATTTTTCTTTAGGAAACTAGATTGCAGGAATTTTAACTCTCATTCAAAAATTATCAACTCAAAAATCTTGATGATACACACTGATACTGGTAGTAAATACATTTCTGTGAGTTTCCTCCACAGCTACTAGCCTCAAGAATAATACTTTTCTACAAATACTAGGAAGCAAGAAACAAGTAAGAAAAAAATATATAGGCAACTATTTTTAAAAACAGTAGTTGCAGATAAACAAAAAATAGTAATTGCTGCTATACAAATAATAAAACTAGGTTCCAAAGGAATGTATAATCTGATATGCCATTTCTCAAAATTACTAAATACTGTATTTTACATTAACAGTAGTATATTAGTAGGCTTATTCATAGAAAAAACATGAATAAGTGCTTGTAGGATTAGGATCTGTTAAGATTATATTTAGAAGTCAAACAGATTTTAGTGTTACACGTTTTCTTTTCCTTTTTTCCCCTCTTGTACCTGGTAGTTTCGCTTAGCTGGATGTACATAATCTGCTTTTAGGTTTCTGGCTTGGCTGTTGTCCTTACCACCATTTACTGATCCATTTTTTACTTTTCTGTTTAATCATCAGACCAGTATTCAGGGTGACAATTTTAATCTGTGCCACTTCATTCCAGCCCAGTTGACTAAGCAACAGAGGCAGAGATAAAAGCCACAAGTGCCGAAATCCACGTTTCTGCCAGTGCACAGGAGCAGTGCCCTGTGTCCAAAGGTCAGGCACCTGCTCTGACCAGCAGCTGCAAGGCTGCATGGGGAAATGTGACTTGGAGCACTCACACCTCTCAGTGTTACTACAGCAGCCCTGCAGATGAGGATCCATGAGCACACCCTGAAACTGAGTGAAACTGAGTGATACTGAGAGAAACTACTCAGTCCAGCCCACAGGACCTCCATGCACCATCTGAGCTGCATTTCCCCTCAGCACCACTATCAGCCTGTAAGGTCACAGCTCACAGTTCCCAAAGGCATCAAGGAACACACACGTGCACTTACATGTACTCCTTCTGTCTGCCTGCAGGACAGCTGAGATGGAACTGAAGTCATGAGGGCTCACAGACATGCACAGAGCACATGAGCCCCAAGAACAGTAATTATGCCTCAGAATTAAACAACAGAGGGAATAAAAGTCCAATTAACATGCTCTTGGTGCTCTCAGACTTGCTGCTCCAATGCAAAGTCACTCAGTGTCTTAAAATAAGTATAATGACCTGTAGAGGTATGTGGTAAAGAAATAACAAAAGCCAAGAAACAGAGAGACCTGAGTGTGGAAGAATCATGCAACTAGACAGTAAGAGGACTGCTCGAGCAGGAAAAAAATGAAAGAATTAACAAAAAAAAGTAAGAGCAGATTTGGCAGGAATCTTGGTAGTACTGTATACACTGAATTTGACACTTAGTTGTACCTATCTGCATGAATTTCTTCCCCTGACCAGAGTTCTGCAAGCTGGGCTCTGCTCATCTAAGATTGCTTTCACCCATATGGAACAGCTGCATTCGAGGAGAAAACAGAGAAAGGTCCCCAGGCACACTACGTTCATTAGCAGTGAGTCACTCTCTTCAGATGCATGATAACATGCCTGCTTCTCCTCCTGGGGGCCAAGAGACATAAAACTGCAACATAATGAGATGAGAAAGAAACGAGGAGATGCTTATCCTGTGCTTAAGAAAAGCAAGAAATTAAACCAGGTGTTTCAGGCGCTGTTTCCCTGGAGAGTGTATAAAACACTAGGTTGTGTGAGCGAGATTTCTTACATCTCACAGCCCAATGAAGTTGTAATGGGCTAATACCATGTAATGTTCTAATACCATGGGGAAATTTGATGGTATGGTGAGAAGGCAATAGATGGGGCTTTGCAACAGGGAAGTAAAATTGCCAGTGAAGAACAGGGAGCAGGAGATCTCTCTACTAAATTGTCAGAAGTACTTATTACAAAAAACCAAAAAAGCCTGAACTGCATGCTCAGTAAATGCTCACAGAAGCTGCACCACAAATTTAGGTAGCATTCTGTGATAAATGAAAGCATTTCTATAATACCTATATTAATATAATCTCACTGTTGACTCTGGAGACTTCCATGGAAAAGCACTTTTTTTTAAATTAAGCACTGTATGTGCCACACGTATGCTTTACCAGCAAAAGCAATCACCCTACGATTCAGTAAACGTCACTTATTTCTTAGGATAACAGAGTCTTCTTGAACTTCCTAATATACCAACAGTATCCTGTTCTCTCTCAGTTCATCAGGGATGATGTGGGAGTTTTAACTCTACATGAAATTGGCAAGCAGTACAGTTTACACCTTCATTAGTGTGATTGTCATTTCCACTTTGGAAATTTACACTCAGAATACTGTTTTCACAATAATAGATACTTTAAATTAAAATGGTCTAGAAAATTTTGTGTTCAAAATAACACTGATAACAAAACCTAGATGTACGTGGTCTTCCTGAACCACTGAAGTTCTGCTTAGCAAGCTATATATAACTACATGTTTCCTGCCTTCTCTCTAGGAATGACTCTAGAAAGACGAACATTTTATAAAGTCAGCTAGTAGAAAACATTGCAATATATGCTGATAAACAAATTAAGATAAAACCCAGCTATACTTTGTAAAGCCTCTTGAAGTATTTTAGGTCCTTGCCAAGCCTTTAAAAGGTTAGTAGAATTTTATTGACATGACAAACATGTATTTTGCAGGACAAAAATAACCACCTCTGAATGAAATATTAGCAATAGGTTCCTGAAAGCATTCATCTGAAATGGTTCAAGTAATTGAAACACAGGTGGTCCGCTTTATGTGCAAGCGACACAGCCCTAGCACAGTGGAAACAGGCAACAGAATTATCCTCCGAGAGGATTTTTTTTCAACCCAGAAACAACGCTAAGCAAAGTTCATAAACAAATGCAGAAAGAGCCGGACCTCCTAATGACAAAAACAAAGCTCGGAGTTCATTGTCCCCTCGCCTACTCTGCCTGCGGTTCATACCTGCCCATAACCCCTTGTTTTATCCTTTTTTCCCCAGAACTCGGGACTCGCTGCCCAGGTGGGGCCATGCGCTGCCGTTCAGCTCCGGCACCGCCCGGGGCCGCGCAGCGCCCGCTCGAGTCCCCTCGGGGTGCCCATCAACACCTTCCGCACTCCGCACGGGCAAACGTACCGCAAAAGCATAATATAAAGCAACACACGCTCAGAAAGCGATAACAATAACAAAAAACTGTGTCTTACACACGCTGCTCACCGCTACCTGTGTGGAGGAGCGCCGAGCCCGCTCACCTGCCGAA
>VXBQ01012610.1:114404-154240 GCA_013400175.1 Phainopepla nitens
AACATCTACAAAACACCAAGAAATCAATTTGTATTTCTTTTTGTAGGCTTCCAGAAGAAAAGAAAATCAACGTTTAAGTTGTTGAGATAAACTTCAAATAATTATTTTGTACTTTCAAATTGGTAACATCAAAATATCATTCTTTTAATTTTAGTGCTAGTCCAGAGGAATACAACACAGTTGTGCAGAAACCAAGACAGATACTGTGCCAGTTCATTGACAGAATTCTTACAGATGTAGATGTTGGTAAGCATTACATTCCGATCATCTACAATTGTTTGCTCTATACTTCAAGTAATTCCTGCCAAAAATAGGAGTCTCTCATTTTAAGAAAGTTTTAGTTGAATACAATACCATTTATGACTTATTTTTAAATAAAGTCCGTGATGAAGTGTTTTCTGTTAGGATGTGACGTTCCCTGTGTGGATAAACCATACACACACCCCCCCAAAGAAGGAGGGGGTGAGTGCAGTGCAGGCTTGTGTGGATACAAATGCTCACAGCGTTAAAAAGTGTGGTGTAATGTCACTGTTCATGAGTAACATAGCTTGCAATTCTTAATATTCATGTGTGTCTTTCGGAATTGAAATAATGTCTGAATCTCAGGATAGTTTCCTTCTTGTACTAACTAGCACTGGATAGGATCCCTGGGGGATCTGGATAAATCTGATATGATTCATATACCTGCTCCAGTACAGCAGCACTAGATATGTTCAGTGTTTTGTTAAACTTTCTGCTGCAGCAAGCTGGATTTACCATTTAAAACCTTTTCTATTCTGGAGGTTTGAAACAATTCTCAGCATTGTTTCTCTAGCAAAAACCTAGGGAAATGTTAAGTACTTGCTATTCTTCACTCAACACACAGCTGGATAGAATTTTAACTGGTTGTTAATGCATTTGGGGTTAGTAAGACTTAATGAATAATTTATACTTCATATAGTTTGAAGTCACTTAGAGAGTTTACAATATGCATGAAAGTATCTTAATGGATTAAAAAATATACTCCCAATAAATAATTTGGAAAGTTTAATACCATATCATAGTCTTTTATATATATTTTAAAAAATCTTTCTCATAAGTTGTGAACAAAATTTGTGAAGTGGTTTATTGCAATGCTGATTGAAATATTGTTTTCTTTCTTTTTAAAGTTGCCTTGGAACTGTTTAAGAAATCAGATTCACAGCCAAGTTCTGTGATGTTGCTTGATTTTATTCAACACATCATGAAATCTTCCCCACTTATGTTTGTAAATGTGGATGGAAATCAGGAGGAAACTGAATGCAGTTGCATTGGTGAGTTTGTTGAAAATGTTTATGTTGAAGCTTGGTATTTTTGGGATTTAAATTTGCAGACAGTGAGATCATCCAAAAGAACAGAAAGGGAGATTAGGCAGATATGTAAGTTCATAATTATAAATGTGTAAGTGAATATGATGATAGACTTTGAATACTGTGAATGGATTAGCACTTGTATAAAGGAAGTTTCTCAGGACAGGTTTTGACATTATTCAGTACCATTGCACAGATATATTATTGTATAGTGCTGGTGAGATATGCTGTACAATGTACTCATTGCCTGAGGGTGTTTTTTTGACAGAGGAAGATGTCTGGAAATACCAGTGTAAAATGTGTGTCTTTAATTCCCAACTCCCATCTTCTGCCCCCTCTTTCTCCATGGGATCTGCTGAATAAATGTCCCAGTGAAGAGTGTTTACTGATCCTACATGCATTTATCTCAAGGAGTTTAGTTTTAGTGATAAGCAATCTGCTCTTAGGGAGGTGTTCAGTTGGAGATTTTAGTTTTTATCTTAATAGTAAAGATTCTCTTTTATTGTCCTAGAATTCAGTAACTGGATCATAACAAGGCTGCTTCGTATTGCTGCCACTCCAAACTGCAGCACATTGCACAAGAACATCTGTGATGTCATCTGCTCTTTACTTTTTCTGTTTAAAATGAAGAGTGGCTCCATTTTTGAAGCACTAACTAAAGACTTGCTACAGCTTTTTCAAGACTTAATCATCTTGCATGAAAGAGATGCACAGAAGCATCTCTGGGGAGATGGACTGGTCTGGCCAGTGACCGTAAAGAGATTTTCCAGCAATATAAGTGACAAATTGGGATATTTAAGATTGGCACCATTACAGTTGATGGGTATGCCAAATATAGAATATTTGGAAGTTGTATTAATGTCTATTCTGACAAATACTGTTGCAGATATGTTTTTTGTCAGACAAGATATTATTCTCTGGGGGATAGGCTGTTCCCTGTTGGAGTATGGGAGTCCAAAAGTTAAAACTTTGGCAATGAAGTTTGTGGTGAAGTTAATTCATTTAGGAGGACCTCCAGACCAGCTGGCCAGTGTTTTCTTCACAGTCTTTTTTGAAGTTCTACAGTCAGCACTTGAAATGGATGCTGAGGAACCAGAACTCTTTGGAGAAGCACTCTTACTGTTGGTGAGGACATTGCTGCCTTTTGAAGCAGATTCTTACAAAAATATTGAACCCGTCTACTTGAATATGCTGCTAGACAAGCTCTGCTCATTGTTTGAAGGGGATGTGTTTAGGTGTCTTCAGTCTGAAAAGCTGAAAACTGCTTTTTGCCATATACTGCAGTATTTTCTGGAGTTTGTTCCATCTGGCTATGAATCTGCCTTACAAATAAGAAAAGCCCATATCAGTACCATCTGTAAAATTTTTGTGAATATGCTTGGAACTCAGGAAGAACAAGAGGTAGGTTTATTTTAAAAACTGAATTTATTGTGTGAATAGATCATATACAAAAACCTATACCTATGCAAAGAAGAAAATCTAGGAAATGCTATTTTTAGTTGCATATTTAGGTTGATACTCCATTTTTCTCAAGTGTTTCACATGTCTTTACAGGTCAGGGTTCTGAAATCTGTTGGATGTAGCTGGATTCCTGTGTTTTTCAGATGTATTAAACTATCCATAAGCTATGCAGGCACAACTGTCTGTCCATAATCATAATATAAGATGGGAATAAGGCCCAGAGTGCACTCATATGAGGGCAGCTTTGCAAGGAGTGTGCAGTCGTTTGAGATGCTCTTACCTTCCAACCATATGGTCTCAGTCATGTCTGTTTGGGACAGGTGGACAGAAAAATTTAAATTAAAGTAGAGTCAATGGTTTAGGTTGGCAGGGACCTTTAAAGGCCATCTAGACCAACTCCCTGCAAGGAGCAGGGACAGCTTCCACTCAGTCAGGGTTTAGAGCCCCACTCAGCCTGACCTCGAGTGTTTCCAGGGATGAGGCATCCACCACCTCTCTGGGCAACATGTGCCAGTGTGGCACCAGCCTCCTAATAAAAAATTTCTTCCTGATACTCAACCTAAATAAACCCTGTTTTACTTAAAAGCCATGACAGGGTGTTGATAATGAGTTGTTGATATGCTGAGTGCCTCTATTCCATACATTCATCTGTGTATCCATGCTGTTTGTTAAACTTTGTGTGTCTGCTTGATGGCTTTGGTAGCAAGGTATTATGGCAGGAACTGGGAAACAGCTGAACAAGCTGCATCCTCTCTGGTAGCAGCACAGGAAACTTCATTGCTCATAAGAGATTCTAATTAAGTTTTTTTGAACTGAAAGGTTTTTATGAAGTTTTTTTACCATGATATTTTGCAATGTTTTAAGTCAGAAGCGATAATACCACATCTTCAAGTAAGGCAGAGCATACATCATGGTACCTCTGTTGTTTGTCCATCCCAGCACCTGGTGAGTCCACTTTACACAGCGTTAAAAACACAAACAGAAGAAATCCTGGAGGAGCTCCAGCAGAAGGAGCTGGAGAGCTCAGATACTGATGGGTGGAGCAGCAGCAGTGACGAAGTTCCAGAGAAAAGGCGACGACTGAGCCTACCCACAAAACATCCAAAGAAATCACCTGCACCTTTAATGTATGACACTTAGTAACTACTTTTGTGGTAATTTGGCTATTGAATTATAAATGACAACTTCTTGAGGCAATTTCTTCTTTACAGATTGAAAGAGCTTCTGGGGGAAAAAAAACTAAATTATATTTTGAGGGATCAAAATCTACTTATGATTTTTAAGCCAAACTTTATTAAAGAGACTGTTTTGAATGTGTTCAATTAAAATTATTTTCATTTTTTTCACACTGAAAACAAAGCTGAGAGCATCCCCAGTGTGACAGAATTGTGTGTGGCTGTGCTGTTACACTGGATGTACTTAAAGCAGATCAGTCAAGTCAGGTTGTGCTCAGATGAACAAAACCGGTTCTCTCAGCCTCTGCTTGTGTTGTGCTCCCTGGTTAGCTTGGACTTGTGCAAGCAGTTGATCTCTTTCTTGTCTTTGGGCACTCAAAATTGGCTCGGGGATGCTGCACTCCAGGTATGGGCTTGTGATCAGCCTTCCCTCTTTGAGTACAGCCTAAGGTGTAGTTGACCTTCTTCGAAACAAGGTCACACTGCTCTAGTATTCCACTTTTCCACAAGCCTGCCAGGTCATTTTCTCCAAAGCTGCTCATTAATTAGTCAGCTCTCAGTTGTTCTATTGCATCAGAGGTTTTTTGCCAGTTTGCAGGACTTGTCATACAGACCTTCATGAAGTTGTTGTCAGCCTAATTTTGTAGACAGTTGAAGTTTTGTGAAAAAACATCCCACTTTTCTCCACAGAGCTGCCTGTCTCCTTGTAGAAAGGAATCGAGAGCATGATTTGCCTGTTGTAAATACATGCTGGCTGTTTGCAGTCACCATCTTGTCCCTCATGCAGGTAGAAATGAGTTCAAGGAAGACTTTTTCTATAGTCTTAGTGAGAATAGTCTATAATCTATAGTGAGATTTTTCTAATCTCACTCCTGGGCAGTGAGATTAGGCTGACAGGCCTAGAGTTCCTTGAATTCTCTTTTTTGCCTTTCTCAGAGTTGGGTTTTTGCCTTTTTATGGTTACTAAGACCTTCCAGGGACTGTAGAGTTTATAGCCTTTCAGATAGTCTGATATGAATCATACTAAAATTCAGAGTTAGAATCTTTTCCTTCCAAAAAACCCATTTAAGATAAAGCTTCATTTGGTATTTTCCTAATCCTATATCAAATATGGGTTAGCTCTGGTTCTGCTATGATTATTTATCTTTTTTGAAATAAAGTATGTGTTGGAAAATAATTAATATGGTCAAATTACAGACTTAGCCCTGTAAACATGAAACTGAAGAGTGCTCTGTGGAATGCCATCACTAGGAAAGCTGCATCCTTGATATGTCTCCTTGAGGAAGAAGTTCTGCCAGGGGATGTCCTTCAGACTGTGGAAGGGGTGGCTGTAATTCTGCGATTGGCTGCTCTGTGCATAGTTCATTGTTCTCCCCCAACAGATTCCACCAGGTAAAGGTACCAAGGGGAAACTGGGGGACCCAGAGTTTCTTGTAACTCTCATTACGATTTGTGTAATTACTGTCATGCTTCTCTGTGTATCAGGATCAATATTGGGTGGGTCCTGTATGTTTTGAAGTACATTTTCATACTAACTTGGCTTACAAGCAGTTAATACTAAATGTTGTTTGTTGCATTTTTTGCATTGATGTGATTTCTGTTTTAACAGTAAACAGCAGGGAGTGTCTCATCCATGTAACTCTGATACTTGTAAGAATACTCCAAGCACCTCAGATTCAATAGTGAATATACAGTTCGAGTGGATTTCCCCTGATTTTACCACAAGAGTAGTGAAAGTCTGCAGAAACCTGTTAGAGGCTGCTACGCAGATTGTTAATCTAGAACAAGTGATTGACAGAATTGTAAAAATCTTTGATGCTTTGCTTTATACACAAGGTAAGAAACCCTTAAAGATGTCTTGTATTTCGTAAATTAGAAATTTATCTGACTGTATTAAGTCTGTTTTGGTAGAGGTACTGGCCTTAGGAATCTTGTGCTAGTATTCCAACTCTTACAAAAAAGATTAAATAAAAAAGAGCATTATTTTCTGTTTAGACACCTTCATTTGTATTCCTTTATGAACATCATTTACCTCTTTTTGTCTGTACTTCTACTGATTTTTATCTCATCAAGAGAATACATAGGGATAGTGAAAATACATAAAAAAGGAACAGACTTCAGCAGTTTTCTTTTAAAGACACACAGAGGCAGCATACTTTACTATCTTTGTTCCACTCAATGATTTCAAAGCTTGTGACCAGCCTCAGCAAAGATGGCATGTGTGGTACCCAAAATACTGAGTACTTCCATGGTTTTTCTGAAAGTAACTACTAGGATGGAGGACAGACTCAGTTCTCAAGGCTAGAATGTTACTATGAGTTCAGCTTACCAGGCACACCAAAGTCCACCTGAAAGTCTTTGCACAAATCCAGAGATGCCGTAGTTACATTCATTCTGCTGCTCACGTGTTACATTCTGTCATCTATTTAATGAGTTTTTTAGGTTATTTTGATTTAGCACTACATGATTTATTATTACATGCCTTAAAAGTAAGATACCAACATGTGGGAATAGTAATACTAATCTTTGTTGATGGAAAGTAATGTTTTGTAGTAAAGTAAGAACATAAAATGTTTTATAAACTCTATAGAGCTGAAAAAGTATGTTTTTGGTTTTGTTTTGCTGTTTTTTTCCCCTAGTGAAAATTCCACTGAGTGATCAGATTCTTCATGACTTATGTGGATTGCTGTCTCTGCCCTGGATTTACAGCCATTCTGATGATTCTTCTTTTAAGCCATCTATTTGGGATTTTGGTCCTCTAGTTTTGAGTCAAAAAACTGCACAGAGTGTCTGTAAGTATGTTAAAGTATATAAAGCCTAGTTCCACTTTGGAATGATTATTCTGAAGTTAAATTATCTTATTTGCCTTCTTACGATGATTGATGGTATTAAAAGTTTAAATTGAGTAATATTTGTTTTGTTTTTTCTCTTTAGCACCCCAAACTCAGTCACACTGTGTGTTCCTTCTATCTCTCTTCCCAAGAAACATTCATCTGGATTGGAGGAAATCAGTTTATCACTGGGCATTACAAAGTCACCATGAAGTAATTCGGGCTACTTGTGTTAAAGGATTCTCTCTCCTGCTTCATCCTGTGCAGTCCTGCACTGTGATTCCCAGAGCTCTTTTGTATGTATTAACACAGCTTTTCTGTCTTTGTGCAAGAAGAAAAATGGGCAAATAATAAATGGAGTATAAGCACTAATTAAAGAAATAAATGTTCATTTCATATGAAATTTGCTAGATCTTAATTTCAGAAATCATCACATACCAACAGGATAGGTGCACATGATGATGTCGGTGTGACAGAATAGTGTTCACTTACCATGTCAGTATCCAAGTTCCTTTGCTAGCTGAAGACTCCAATTTAAATAAGATAGGAGAAGGAAGATATCTTTGTCAGTGAAATCCATGTTGTATTTGTCCATATGTCTTTTAAAATATTTGCAGCTTCTCTGCCTTTTTTATACGTCATGGTATCTTCTGTCCTTTTGTGTTAGTCTTCAATTTCTTCTTTACAGCATGCCAGCCTCACCATGCCCAGTGCAACTTCAAACATTTAACAGAGCATGAGGGGGATGTGAAAAGGACAAAGATGATTTAGTGAGACAGATCCTTAAGCTGTCTTGATAATACTGTCAGTATAGTTTGACAGCTCAGACAATGTAGAAAAACAAATTTCTAGGTAAATGATCTATTAAAACAATTTCATTTTTGTTTCCATTTCAGAAATCAAATCAAAGATGAGTCTGAACTGGTCAAGGAGGCTTGTGCTGCTATAGTTGGGAAGTTATCTTGTTGTCTTTCTGGTCCATTCCATGTACAACCTTCCTTAGCAGACTCTGCTGTTAAGGATGTTACTCATGGTATTTTGTGTAGCAGCCTTACTGTGACTTCTGCTCATGGAAAAACCTCTTCTGTGCAAGCTTGTGTTTTCAAGCCCTTTCTCATTCTCCTTGAGAGCAAAGCACCCAGTTCAGTAAAGCTAGGTATGTGGCTTTACCTTCAGTAACGTTTTACACTTCTGTCTGAGGCACTAAGTCACTGCTTCTGTACCTTTCTCCATTCTTTTTATTGTGTTGGGTTTTTAATAGTTCTATTGATGTTTGAAGTGTTTTGATTTCACTGCTGATATTTAATGTTGTCAGTGATATTCTTTTTAAACTACCTTGGCTTAAATTTGGTCTATGGCTATATCTAAAACTGTAATACTTGATAAAATCTGAATTTTAAATATCTTCTCTGATTTCACAATATTTATTCTTTTGGTTAAAAAAGTAAAGTGTGCTTTATGTTTGTTTGAATCACTCTTTTGTGCACTTAAGTAGATTTTGAAAAATATTAAAAATATGTTTGCGTTTCTTCCTCCAACCATGCCACCCAGCATTTATAGAAAATATACCTCATCTTTGCAAACACCTGGATTTTAATACTGATGAGTCCAGTGTGAAGACTCTTGTTGGATCTTTATTAAATCTAATGGAAGATCCAGACAACGATGTACGAGTGGCTTTCAGTAACTGCATAAAGAACATACTGGAATCCTTAGACTCCGAAGGAGGATTCATAAAAGAGGTGAATTAATGTTTATTTTTGAGTTTTGTTCCTAACTTACTATGCTTTTTGTTTCACTAGTGTCAAACACTAACATTAATTTGTTTTTGTGTTCCTGTGTACCAGCTGTTTGTTTCAAGGATGAAAGAAGCCTACACAAATGCCAAAATATCAAGAAACAATGAGCTTAAAGATACCTTGATTCTCACAACAGGAGATATTGGAAGGTATTTTTGATAGTATCTTGAAAATTGCCAAGTTGTGTCATTTTGTGTCAGTTTGTTACCCTTTAAGTGGAAGATTAAGGTACTTGGTTTGAAGTCATCCTTTCCCAGAATCCTTTGAAACTGTCCAGAGCTGTTGATTGCTGTGGAACATTACTCATTTTCTTCTGCCCTGTCACAGGAAGTACGGCTAAGCCATGCAAATACGACCATGACTCATTTTGCACAATAGCAATTGCATGTTCTTAAGTCATTTACTAGTGCAACAGTTTTCCTACTTAATTGTTTTTCTTCTGCTTACTTTGGAAGGGCATCCAAAGGAGATTTGGTACCATTTGCCCTCTTGCATTTGTTGCACTGTTTGTTGTCCAAGTCACCTTCAGTGGCCGGAGCAGCGTACACAGAAATCCGGGCCCTGGCAGCAGCCAAGGCCATAAAACTGCAGGCTTTTTTCAGTCAGTACAAGAAGCCAATCTGTCAGGTAAGAAGAGTGGGTGGTTTAGAAAGTGCATGTATTTGGGTTCTTTGTGTGTATTTTGAAAATGGAATTCAAGGGCAAAATTGCAGTATCGCTCAAGGTGAAATCTCATAGGACAAGAGAGAAATGATTTTAAGGGAAAAACCCTACAAACATTCAGGAAGGAATGGAAAATCTTTGACTTTGTTGTGATCTCCCCTCAACAGTGTTGCTTCTCTGTTTTATTCCCTAGATGCTTCATTCTGAAATAGAGGCTCTTGCATTCTGTAGTGCTATTGCTGCAGGACACCATTGTTTAAAGTTGGAATTGAAGTCAGTGTTTCACAGGCATAATTCTGCCATGATTGATTTAGGTGTTTTGTTATATCCATAACCTAACGACAAAAAGTTCTGTTTAAAAGAAAATTCTCAAAAGCAGACTTTTCTAATTTTGAATATTTTTTTTAACAATGCAGTATTTGAATGCACAGTTGCAAAGTTGAATGTAATTATTAAGTGGATGATAATCCAGTTCTGTTGCAAAGTAATAATCATAGGTCTATGTGCAATAAAGGGGAGAGAAAAACAGATGCATAGAAAGAGCGATGAAACTTTTTTGTTTAGTTTTAGGGAGTAAACAAGGGGAAAAGAAATATATTTCTTTATATATAAATATGATATTATTTATAATGTTATAAATATCTATTTCTTCATGCTTAGTTTCTAGTGGAATCTCTGCACTCCAGCCAGATGGTGGCATTGAGTGCTCCGTGCCAGGGCAATGAGCTGCAGAAAGAAACAGCTGCTCACCAGAGAGAAATGGCTCTAGACATGTTATCTGAGATTGCCAATGTATTTGATTTTCCAGACCTAAATCGCTTTCTCTCAGTAAGTTGGTCAGTCCTTTTGATATTTTGTGTTTGTGCTTGTGAATTTCAATTTTAATCCACATTTTCTCTTGGGAATGCCGCAATTGAGAGCGGAAACACAGAGGAGCAGTTTTATCAAGGAGTTAGAGGGATGGCTACAGTGCCCATTCAAGTATGATGGATAAGGAGCTGAAGTTTAGAATGCTCATTAAGTATATCTACATTAATGATTTTATGCACTTGGAGGCATCCTTTGTAAGATGTGATTTTTGCATGGTGTCAGCTTTCTTACTTCAAAAGAAAAAAGCTATTCTGTGGATACAGATCTTTTTGATCTGGTTAGATATCTGTTTTACTGAAATCCTAAGCAGCTTCAGAATCGTACTTGTGTTTTGCTTGTTGGTGGATGAGAAGTGCCCAGCTGTTAAGTCAGCAATGTTCTAGCTGAATCATGGGCTGGGCGAGTGTTGTATATGGGCATGTTGGCTTTTTGGTTTCTTTTGGGGTTTTTTTAAGATGTTGTTTTTTGGAGAATCTGGATTGACACAGAAAATGCTAGCTCACTTTTTGTTTACATATTTCTTAATATGGATTAGATGAAGCAGGGATTTTGGAGGGTTTGTATGTTTGGGGTTTTTTTCCATTAACTGTAGTTCTCCATTTACCAGCGGACCCTGCAAGTTTTGCTTCCTGACCTTGCAGCCAAGGCCAGTCCTGCAGCCTCCACACTTATCCGAACCATAGCAAAGCAATTGAATGTGAACCGAAGAGAGATTTTAATCAATAACTTCAAATACATCTTCTCTCATTTGGTCTGTTCCTGCACCAAGGATGAGCTTGAGCGGGCGCTGCATTACCTCAAGGTAAGTTGGCATTTCCTGTGTTACACCTGCAGATTAGGAGCAGCAGTTGATGCATAGTGAGCTTTCTGCTTTATTTAAACCAAGGTGTTGCAAAGCAGAGGTTGGGAAATTGCATATGCAGGAGTTTTGTTCTTTTTATTTATTATCCCTTCCACTGGCTCTGAGGAATGTTTCTAAGATATTTCATGAACTTAGCAAATTCTAAAAGCTTGGTTTGTCTAACAGTGAGCTGTTTGAAAGCTTTTTCTTTGTTTTCTCAATGCCTCCTGTCTCTCAGTGTGCTAATTACACTGTGATTAAATGAAGATTTTGTGTTTGACTGTAGAACGAGACTGAGATAGAGCTGGGCAGCTTGCTGAGACAGGACTACCAGGGCCTGCACAACGAATTATTGCTGCGCATCGGGGAGCACTACCAGCAAGTCTTCAATGGTTTGTCCATATTGGCTTCATTTTCTTCTCAGGATGATCCCTATCAGGGACCTAGGGAAATAACCTCACCAGAACAAATGGTAAGGACATCAAAATATTCATGCTCATATTTTTTAGTAATTTCTTTTTGGCCATTGTGAGAGTGAAGGCAATTTGCCATTCTCTGACCATCACTTACTTCAGGCAAAAAGTGGAAGAAAGGCTGACATTTCCTGTTAAGTGTTTCTGTATCAGAGAGATCTATACCAAGTATGCATAAAACCAAATCAAAACAAAAAGTGCCTGAACAAACCAGCAACACACATGTAAATCCTAACATCCTACAAAAAGCAAAACCCACAGCCTAATAGGAATGTCTGTCAATAACACTGGTATTTCTGAAGTAGCTATGTATTTGGAATTCTTCTCCTATGTATTTCAGAATTAGAATTTCATATCTGCTTCTTAATTTCTTAGGCTTTGGAATGTGTTAATTTAAGATTATTTGGGGTTTTAACTCTTTTTTTTCCTCTCTACAGGCTGATTATCTGCAACCTAAATTGCTTGGTATCTTGGCTTTTTTTAACATGCAGTTACTGAGTTCCAGTGTTGGCATTGAGGATAAAAAAATGGTGTGTAAAATAAATTTTGAATATTAAAACAAAAATAAGCAAGGACTGTTTTAATATTCCAGACTTGTGTGATCATGCAACTGTCATGGAAGTTTCAAAGATACTAAAGTCCCAAAATGATTCTTTAAAACTGATGGTCTCACTGTGGGTAGGACTTCTGTGTAAGCTCAAAAGTTCTTGATTTCTTTAATGGTCAGATAGTGTATTACATATTTCAGTCAGACATGATGTATGCAATGAGTCAGTCAACCAGGAATTATAGGGGAGAAATCCAAGTGTATGCTTTTTAGTGTGTGAAACAAACACCAGTGGGAGGATGAGGAAGCATGAGAGAAAACTGGAATTACTGCATGGGGTTATATAAGGACCCCAAAGGGTAAAGGTAAAGAAAAAAGATGTAAATCCAAGAGAAACTGGACTTCATTCGTTTTTGTTCCCAGAGAACAGCTCCTTTAAGCTTTGCAGTAGAGAGTGTTTAGAGAAATTAAAGCTCAGAGCTTGAGACAAAGTGAAAGTTCTGCTGAGGCAGTGCTCCTAACCACAAGACTGGCCTTTAAGCCTCCTCACCGAGGGAGTGCAGATGATTTCTGCAGGAAGTTTTCAATGCTAGAATGTACATAACCTTTGCCTTGACAGACTGCATTTTCTCTGGTGTTTTTTTGCTTTTCAGATATTCCTGTTAAAATGTTCTTGTTTTCATAGCCACCTTTCTTCATGCTTTCTGAATTTAATTTATATAGCATTTATTTTGCTGCACCTGCTATTGTTTCTATCTTTTCTTTTGTTTTTTGTTCCTGGTGAGTTTCCCCTTGCATGACCTTCTCTCAAGCTCAGGTTTATTCTTGTGTTACTGATCTGTCATGCTGGAGCTTTTACTACCTTGTTTGGTGTAGTGTTGCTGTGACTGAAATATCTCCTGCATCTCAGTGTTTCTCTTCTGTCTTTCATTGACAGCTGAGCTATTACCTGTTCCCTGATGCTTGCCAGTCACTTCTGTGAGCAGTTGTATGTCAACTCTCTTGGGGTTTTCTTGGTTTGTTTTTTCTTTTAAATGCAAGTTTGTTTATTTCCTCTATATTTCCTAAGCCTTCTCTTTTCATCTTGGGACATATAGTTAATCATGCCTTATAATAGACATCTGTAAACATTAACTCCTTTGGTGTCCACAGTTCCTCCCTCATCAATCTGTCAATAGCCAAAATAATTAGGGTTTTGTTGCAATCTTATCATTAGAGATTACTTTTCTCCCCCTTTTTTTTTTCTAAACCCAAATTCTTTATTAATATATCAAACTAATTTTGATGTCTTAGAGTATGATTTCTTAAGCAAGGGTAGCCTGATTTTAGTAGAAAATATGAGTCATACATGTTTTCCTGAGTATCTAACACACTAAAATGATTTTACCTGTCTAGGCTTTAAACAGCCTGAGGTCTTTAATGATGCTCATGGGTCCCAAACACGTCAGTTCTGTCAGAGTGAAGATGATGACCACGCTGAGAACAGCTCTGAGATACAAGGATGACTTCCCAGAACTGTGTTGCAGGTGAACTGATGGTGTACCCAAACAGTGACCTCCCTGCTATTTCTTTAATATACTGTTCAGTTTTGTTCTGGACAGTAATCTAAACCACAGTGCTGAAATAGCTTGAAGTTCTTCTCATGACTCATGACCTGAAATGTTTCCTGCAGAGAAGAATCACTGATGATATTGTTTTGTTGCCTTTTCTTGTTTAGAGCCTGGGATTGCTTTGTTCGAAGCCTGGACCATTCCTACCTTGGCTCCTTGCTCAGCCATGTGATAGTAGTGTTACTGCCCCTCATACACATCCAACCCAAGGAAACCACAGCAATATTCCACTTCCTCATAGTGGAGAACAGGTACTGCACAAAATATTTTCTGTTACATGGTTTAAATCCTGCAACAGGAATGGGGATAACCCTAAATTCAAGTAATCCAACACTGAGAAAACTTGTTGTTTTTCTGCTAAATAGTTGTTGTTCTATAGAATCACCCCTTCTCTAAATTGTGTTGAGATCTTGAAATGTAACAAGTAATAACCTCATCTGAAAAGGAGTTTTTATATTGTCCTTATAAATATATATGATGCTGTGACCAAGTTACAACCCATTCAGGAACTGAACCCTGCCAGGTTTTCTTCAGTGTGTTTGTGGTGCTGATATGGAAAATTACATCCCTCTACAGAATAATGATGACTGCTAACATTTGCTCTAAGCTAAAGAGAAGTGTACAGAATTGGAAGTGGGGAGGAAATGAGTTATTTGTTTTCTTCAATAATTAGAGATATAATTATGAAGTGCAGATTATTATGTTGAGTAAGGTTTCATACATA
Source organism: Phainopepla nitens (assembly GCA_013400175.1). Classification (NCBI taxonomy): domain Eukaryota; kingdom Metazoa; phylum Chordata; class Aves; order Passeriformes; family Bombycillidae; genus Phainopepla; species Phainopepla nitens. The sequence continues at coordinate 128,727 of VXBQ01012610.1, forward strand.
CCCTTCAACCAACTGAAAATATAATCAAAGTTTAATACAAAATACTTTAATTCTTCTGACTTAACCTTTTTGAATATAAGGTTGAGTCATAATTCTTTTTCATTTTATATGCTGTAGCTTAAAGGAGTTTTTTTTAGGGATTTTGATACTTAATATCTTGATTACTTTTGCTGGGTTTTGATTTTTCTTGCATTGTATCATACCAACAGTTTTCACAATAAAAGGTAGTAATAGGAATAATAAGGCTCTTTTAGAAGGCCACAGTAGCAATATTGAAAGATTTCTTCATTGCTTTCCTTTGGTGGGTTTTTAAGGTTTTTCTGATTGAACTAGTGTTTGCCATATTCTTTGCAATATTTTTTTTTATAACTATTAGGGACGTAGTACGAGACTTTCTACATGAAATATATTTTCTACCTGACCTTCCTGAACTAAAAGAAGTTCAGGTTGTCCTTCAGGAATACAGAAAGGTACAGCTTCTTTTATGTATTTGCTTGGCTTTATTGCATCAAATGAATTCATGACAACAGAGGAAAACATGTAAAGTGTACTGTTAAGTGGAAACATATTTATCTGCCTCCACCACACAAAATAGGTTTTGTGTATCACAGGCATAGTTTGAAGCATGTTCTGACTCTTATTTAGGAATAAAATATACTCATGTTCAGCATTCTTGTTTCTGTAGCATCTCCTGAACCCTGACTTTTCATCTCTTTTGTAACAGATTATAAGATGAGAATTCAACAGTTTTAGCTATGGCCATGTTCTTTTTACAGGGAGCAAAGTTTGTCTCTGTTTAGGAGTACTCTATGGTCCATTTCATTTGTCCTCAGAATGATTAGGTAATAGATGGGAAGTAGCAAGTATTTTGTGTGAGTGGTGCAACAAAAGTAGAAATTAATTTGATTTTAGACAGACTTTAAGCAAAACGTTTTCTTCTGATTTTATAATTTTTATTTACATCATCATTATATTTACCCAAAAAGTAAAATCTAGCACCTTTTTGAGTAAAACTTTTTAACAAATAGCGAGAAGACAATGGTATATGGATATAGGTGAGAATGTAGGCAAAAAGGCAGTTGTTTCCATGTGTTCTTACTTGTGTTCTTTGAGGTGCTGTTCAGTCATATTCTTAATTTGAACTTCTCATGTCATGTTCAGGAATCCTCCAAAAGCACAGACTTGCAGACAGCCCTGCAGCTGTCTATGAGAGCTATTCAGCACGAGAACGTGGATGTTCGGATTCATGCGCTTACCAGTCTGAAAGAAACATTGTATAGAAACCAGGTAAAGAAAACCTCCTTCAGGAGAACTAAAAATAAATCAAATTAGTATCTGGACCAAAAAATCTGAAACTCCTTATTGTTACAGGGTGTTCACTTGAACTGGATTATTCTTCTCTGTTCATTAGGCTGTTTCTTCATATAATGGGGAAAATGGATTCCTTTTCATGGCACCTCTGTGTAGGTGGACTTTCAAATACTTCAAATCTTTGTGATGCTGATTCTGTCAGGCTAGTGTACTTTTTTTTCCAACTCTGAGGATAGATCTATCTAAGAAGTCCATTTCAGCAATTTATTATGTGGGCTTATTGTCTGTTTAGGGCATGTGTGGCTTTTGCATCAGGAGCCTCATACATAAAATGTATGGGTAATATATGAAAGAATTAAGATGTATTTGACCAACTCAGACTTTTCTTTTTTTTCTCTTCCTTCTTTGTCTTCCACCCTCAAAAATTTGAATCCATTGAGCATATTCAAATCAATTTTATAGCTATGTACAAGCTGAAGACACTGCTTTACAGTTCTGTGTGGTTATTAGCCCAAAGGGTGTACGTGACCCATTAGAAAAAGTAATAAATCTGTTCCCTTAGTAGTTACAAGATTGTGGGACACTCTTTAGCCAGAAATTTTAAAAAATGTCCAGCTTAAAGAACAAACAATCATTGTGTGTAGTCCTAGCCAACCAGTAATTCTTGCAGCTCAGGTCAGCAAAATCTTGCCATGTCTTGCTAAATTAGAGGTTAAATAATTGAGGTGAATCAAACTTAATTAGTTCCACAGCTTGTGGAACTATTTGCTCTGTTATGTTGGCTGTGGTTCAAGTTTTCATTAGCATAACAATGACAAACATCTTGATTTTTTTCTGTATTTGGACTAAGTGTGAAACTGAGGAGTAAAACTGGGCCAAAACAAAAAAAGAAAGGACACCCAATTAAATGATGGGCATTGATCAAAGGACTTGAAACTCTGGGTTTGTAGGACTTGATAGTGAAGAAATGTCCAAGAAATGGCAAATAATAAGAACAGAAATGGCAGCAAATCCAGACAGTATGACAACAGTTACATGACACCAGTTACATGAGAGAAATCGGGAGGAGGTATTGGAACATAAGAAGAGGGATAATTAGGTGAAAAAGATAATGTAGAAAAGAAAAGAAGTACTTGGTAAGACAAAGAAAGAGAATGAAGTTAGTAGAGAGGTGCATGATAATGAAATTCAATATTGGCCATGACAGCATTATTAACTGAGCCCCAAATCCCTCATACATTTGTTTAGTCCTTCCTAGGGTGAGAAGCAGATTTGTGCAATTGCACTGCAGTTACAACCTGAACTCATGGCTGAATGAAATCGGAAGTGTGAGTTACAGGCCAAAGATTTCTGAGATTCTTTACAAATATGGTTGTAGAATAACTCATCTTTTTTATTCATCCTCCTAGGAAAAATTGATCAAGTATGTCACAGACAGTGAAACCGTGGAGCCAGTCATCTCCCAGCTGGTAACAGTGCTTCTCATCGGCTGCCAGGATGCGAATTCCCAAGCTCGGCTGCTCTGTGGAGAATGTTTAGGTGAACTGGGAGCCATAGATCCCGGCAGGCTCGATTTTTCAACAAGTGAAACTCAAGGAAAACACTTTACTTTTGTGGTAAGAAGCATTGCAGTGTTTTGTTTAGCATTAGGGGTCTTCTAAAAGTCCTTGGGAGGAGGGAACCTCTTATCTCTAGACCCTTGGAAAATGTGGACTTGCTGTCTCACCTAAAACAGTTTAGAGTTACAAGTCACTTCTAAGCGATACAGCTTTTACTCTGTTTTGCTAAAACTGTCATTCTGCTTGTGATTAAGGCTGGAGTGGAAGATCCAAATTTTGCCTATGGATTGTTAATGGAACTGACCAGAGCTTTCCTTGCTTATGCTGACAATGTTCATGCTCAGGATTCTGCAGCATATGCAATTCAGGTAAGATACATGGTTAGATCCTACTTTTATTTCACAGATTATTTTCTGTAACATTGAATTTAGAACTGTCTAATACAAATTTTCATTTTGAAGTATATGTTTAAGTATTCAAAACTTCATCCTGTAACAAGTTTAAATTAGAAAGTATACTTAGTATCCTGGGTAGTTCTCAAGTAAGATAGATCTATTTGCTTTTGTGTCACAATATTTTAGGAGATATCTGATGTTTTAGAGATACATAGGGATTAAGGAGTAATCCTGAGAGTGGCTTAGAATTAGTTCAGGTTGCACAGGCAGAAATGAAAAGCAATATTTCTAGAATGGTTTCTGCTTACACTTGTAAGAAGCAACTGAAAGGGAGCCTGCTCTTATTTTCAGGCTCTAGTCTTTTGTGCTCATTTTATTTAGTGGTTGGGGGTTTTCGGTTTCTTTTTGTTCTTGCTTATTTTTGATGTTTTTGATGTTATCTTTGTGAAAATGTCAGAACAGTTCTTTAGTCTAGGAGAAAGTAGGTGACCCTGTGTAGTCAGCAGGATAAGAATTTTATTAGCATATGCACAAGGTTGTGCACTTCCTGCACAAGGAGGAATCAGACTAAATTCTAGTCCTAGTTTATTGGCAGATGGGAAGAATACAAGATAATACAGTCCAAACACCAAATGGAGAATCTGGGGAATCAGTAGTTGAAATCAAAACTGCCTTGTAACAGGGGATTAACAGTGTTGGGTGACAGCTTTGCAGTTATGATTTCTGAATTAAGCATTCCATAACTTCTCTCTCATTACTTACCATAGAATTATTCAGGTTGGAAAGCTCATATCATGGACACAGGGTTTTGATCATACAGCACAGGGTTTTGTACTGTGGTCATGAAAATTCTCAGTGTTAACTTGGTGATGCAAACCATGCCTTTTCAGGAGTTACTGTCCATCTATGACTGTAGAGAGACAAACACTGACTGCCCTGGCTCCAGGCTTTGGAGGAGGTTTCCTGAGCATGTGCAGGAGATCTTGGAACCTCACTTAAACACACGGTATATGACAGCTTAAGGAATGGCTTTTCATAACAGATTTGGTTTTTTTTTCTTCTCCAGGCTAGTATTAACCTCATATGGTTTGGTGACTGTCACTCTTCTGGGAAGAGTAATATGTATATATACAAAATTGAAATAAGGTCTTTCTACTAAAAGCTGAATTAGCACTTACTTGATTCTCTCTAAATCAAACAGGCAAAACTCATACTTTGCCCAGGTCTAACTGTTTGTCCCTAAAGCATTGACTTATATGATCTTTTGAAGCTTTTGTGTGTTTTCTTTCCCCTCTACTCAAATCTATTAGCATCCTGTTGCTCCTACCTTCTATAGAAGTAGGAAGAACTCACTGAGTTTTAATTTTACTTTTCCTTCACATTGTTTTTAATCATTACTTCGACAAAATGAAACTTCAAATTATGTTGGTGTCTTAACTTGATATAATCAATGTTTCCCTTCTATTTCCTCATGAAGACAGTCATGCTCAGCTGTGATAAGCTTTATCTTTTTAGAAAACAGACTTTTTGGCCTTTCTCAGCTTTTGTGTATGCTCTGGGTTTTTCCTGTCAAGAACATAGTACTCCAATATTTATTAAACTCCATTTTTTTTAATTATTATGAATAGCACTTTAAAATATACTTACAAACAACCTAACAAGTTATGAGAATTTTTGTTTCCTATTTCATTTTAAGAAGCTTTAGACTAAAAGATGTTGACTACTGAAAGTGGGGGTTTTAATGCTATTTTTAAAGATTCAGAAGACAGAACTTAATAAGGGAGTTTCATAACTAATAATGTGCAATTGTTTACTGTATTAAATGAAAAGTTAGTTTTATTAAATGTATATTTCAAAATTACAGGTACAAGAGTTATCAGAAGGCTGTAAACTGGTCTATGGTGAAGAAGCCAATTTACTTAAGCAAATTAGGTGATAATTTTGCAGAATGGTCAGCAACTTGGGCAGGTTATCTTATAACAAAGGTAAGAAAAGAAATCTTTCTGTAATGCTCTTTGCATAATCTTGAACCTTATTGCAATTTCTGCAGGTCAGGGATGGATGGGAGAGTATGTCTGTGGGCTACAGGCCTCTTACAGGACTTTCCTGCTTCTTCAGCAGGGTCCTGCACTCCCCCTTCCCCAGCACTGGTTCCTGGCAAGGCTTCACAGGCAGTCTTGAAGTTCAAAATCAAGGAAACTTGTCTTTGTCCTGACACTCTTGTGAAACTGAGGGCACTGACAAATGCTTGTGAAAAGTCTGAAATGCCTCTGGATTTACCTTCTCAGTTTTGGAAAGATTTCCCTGTAGCACATAAAAAGTGCTTGTATCTTCTTTTTCTTTTCCCTTTCCAGTATCTAAGGGACCCACTGAAAATGTGACTCTCAAATCAGCCACTATAAGAAGTGAATTGAATTACAATAGCTCAGTAACTACGCTGTTCTCTTTTAGACAGAGAAGAATTTAATGTCTCCATAATATACTACTTTGTGCAGGCTTTTAAGGGCAGAAGTGTAGTGGTAGACTGTCAGCTGTAAGATTTTCTCTATGGGCAATGCAAGTTCACAATAGTGTAAAACGTGGAGAAGTGGAAATGTAAGCAGTGCTGTCTTTTTGTGCTGTCAGCAGTTGCTGTGTGTAATAGCAGCTGCCATCAGGGATCTCTTGCAGATTTAAGTCTGATGAACCTTCTGTAGGAGACTGCTATCTTAAAATTATTTGATGGACTAGAATTTATGTTCATCAACAAAAGGAAATCTATTGATTGTTCATGTATTCACACTTTTGTAATGATGCTTTTCCTGGAAATAATATTTTTCTATAGGTGCGACATGATCTTGCCAGAAAAGTTTTTGATTGCTGCAGTATTATGATGAAAAATGACTATAAAGTGACAATTTATCTGCTTCCACACATCCTTGTCTATGTTTTGTTGGGATGCAGTCAAGAGGATCAACAAGAGGTGAGATGTATTAGATGGTAGTGTTTTTCACAGGAATGGTCTGGAGCTGTTCTTCATGGGAGCTGCTCAGCTCTGTAGGCCTACATGAATAAATTGTGCAGGTGTTAAACTCCTTTTTGTGTATTAATAATATTAATTTTCTGATAGGATTTTGAATATACTCATACAAGTTTGTGTTGGAATGGCTTTTCTGTGGATTTCCATCAGTTGGGCCTAGGATGAGCTATTTAGGTAGTTAATTATGACTGCAGTAACATCAAAAGCTGGAGTGATACCAAGAGGAAGTGTGCTACAAAAACAGCCAGTAAATTGAACTTCTGTAATTCCAAGAATTCAGACTCACAATTTTCTCCTCTGCTTTGCATACAATTACAGTTTCAGTGAATAAACTATTCTGCTGCCAGATTCATGTGGAGCAGGATTTGTAGATGTGTTGTAGCAAAGCAGGGGTGGGGGAGAAGTCATCCTACTTTCCTTCAATTTGCTTGAGCTGTCAGTGCATGTGCCCAAATGCTGCCATTTTTACTGCGAGCAGCACATGTATGTACAGAGAGATGCAAGCTTGCAAGGACTCTTTGTAAGCATGTCCTGGGTGAAACAGAGGAGTTAGAAGATACTGAAAAGTATTACTTACATTCCATTAATTTGAAATTTCACAGCTAAAATATCTGTGTTTAAATATTGTGGGTGTGTAGAGGCGTGTGATGATTTTTCTTCTGTAGAGCGAGTACATCCACAATAAGCATCTGTTATTTATGTTAACTCTTATTTTATGGACTAAAACAAACAGAAACAGATACTTTTTCATGGCATAAACAGAAGCAAAAAAGTAGATCTGTAATCTCATAACCAGTATTAAACCAACTTTATTCTTACCAAATCTTGAAGTACTGTATTTGTAGAAGAGGTGCAATAACATTTGTTGTGTCTTGAAACCTCAAGACTTTCTCCCTGTATGGAATCCCTTGACAACAACTGCTGCTTGGTTTGCCATTTCTTCCTTTTGAGACTGTGGGACAAGAAGATCATGAACATAATCTCCAAATTATTAAAATATATACTTAAAATATCTAGTATTTTAGTTTCACTTCTGTGTTACTTGCTGTTTCCTACTGTTTTGCTGCAGGTGTGACACTTGTGTCTGTTTCCTTTGTGCAGGTTTACGTGGAGATTATGGCAGTTCTGAAACACGATGACCAGTCCAGCAGGAGACTTGAGGACAGCGCGTCTGACCTGAGCCAGCTGAGCACTCAGACCGTGTTCTCCATGCTTGACCATCTCACTCAGTGGGCGAGGCACAAGTTTCAAACACTCATTGCTGAGAAAAATGCTGGCAAGTCTAGCAAAGACAGAGGTGATCTAAAAAGTGAGAGATGCTTATTTTATTTAAAATGGCATTAACATTATTCAAAGAAGTATTTTATTTATGTTTGTAGCTTCACATGATGACCATTTACAAATGCTGTATTAGTATAATATGTAATCTCTTTTATGATTTCTTAATATCATATTGTGATTTCCACCCCAGACTGATTGTTCTGAATCCCTGTTGTAAGAAATACAGATTTAAAATTTGAACAATGAAATGTTAATTTCTTGATAGCTTTCTAAACATTCCGTTTAACTGAATATATTATATTACATATGTAATATTATATATAATATATAATATTCTGTGCTGTATTGCAAGATGTAGAAGGTTCACCAGAATTGTTTTAAATTAATTATTGTTGATAGTAGAGTAAACCATGTTCTTTATGAGTACAGTTATCTCACTGAATTGTTAAATGAGTTAATTGAATTTTGATGCATAAGGTAATTCTTATAAATGAAGCCTCAACTGACAAACTTTTTAATATGTCTTTTGTCTTCAACAGCGTCAAGTGAGGACTACGGAGAGTATCAAAATGTGACACGTTTTCTGGACCTCATTCCCCAGGATACACTGGCTGTGGCCTCCTTTCGTTCCAAGGCTTACACAAGGGCTGTGATGCACTTTGAGTCATTTATAACAGAGAAGAAACAAAATATTCAGGAACATCTTGGATTTCTTCAGGTTCTGAAGTTCTTTTTGGTTTTTGTTTTTTTATTTTAAGAGGAAAATGTGTATGGTGAATAAAGCTTGGTCAAATTCTTTATGATGGGAAGAAGAAAAGATTTATGTGGACACTTGTTGAATACAAGTGTTTAGTCATCTGTGCTTCAGCAATATTTAGTATTTTCTCTTCCTTGGCATACTTTTTATATGAAAAAGAATGAATAGCATTCTATTGTAAAAATAATAAATAAAAGATTGTCGATTCCTCAAAAAAAATTAAATGTGGATTTGTTGATAGTATAACATTTATTGTTTTGAAGTTGGCTCTGTGCCTTTTGCCAGAAAATACAGCCAACTATAATAACAAAAAAAAAAAAAAAAAAAAAAAAAAAAAAAAAAGCCAAAGTACATTTGAAGAAATTCCAAGCAGCTTATTCTAAAGTAGGAAAAGAGCCAATGCTAAAGGTATTGCAAATTATAGAAATTATTTTCGAGAAGTATTTTAACCTGTGGGATGTTCCTGTTTGTGGATCCCTATGGTTAATATTCCTCAGTGACATTTAAAATTTGAAAAAACTTAGTATATCACTCTTTCACCAGAAGTAATCATGTTTATGCTGTCTTGTAATAATAGGATATTTATTTTACTCTTTATACAGATGGTGTCAGGTAACTTTATGTGGTACTCTATCAATAGTATGAGATCATAAATATTACTGTATACTAAGCAGAAGTAGGGCCCAACTCTGAAAGGAGCCTGGCAAAACTGACATCTTCCATAAAAATTTATTGCCAGTGAGTCCTACAGAGTAGCGTGTGCTCCATGTTCAAGAAGTTCTGTGATTCTGCATGTTATCTATAATATAACTTCTTGTTTTTAATGGCCATATCCAACTCTATTTGAAAACAGAAATTATATGCTGCTATGCATGAGCCAGATGGAGTGGCTGGGGTGAGTGCCATTCGGAAAGCAGAGCCATCTCTCAAAGAACAAATCCTTGAACATGAAAGTATTGGCTTGTTAAGAGATGCAACAGCCTGCTATGATAGGGCTATCCAACTGGAACCTGATCAGGTAAATAAAAAACTTTTTTTTCTTTTTAAATAAATATAATTATTATTTTTAATCTTATTAACTCACAGAAGACTAAGGCAAAAAGACATCTTCAGCATATTTAAGTAAATAGGAATCTAAGTGTTTATTGTGCCACTTGCTAAATAATTATTGCTGTTGGAAGTAGCTTATGAACTGAAACAAATCTCTTACTGGATTTTTATCTCATAGTGCAATTAGTTATGACTTTCTGTATTCTAAAAGGCACCCAGATGGGCATATTTCTTACTTCAGATATCCATGAATTTCATTAATGTGTATGTAGAGTTTTCATTTGTTGTTTTGGGTTTTTTTCCTCTTTATAGATTATTCACTATCATGGTGCTGTGAAGTCCATGTTGGGCCTTGGTCAGTTATCTGCTGTAATAACTCAGGTCAATGGAGTGCTTGCAAACAGGTACTGTAAGCATCTAATACACAGTCCACTGGAATAATAACAAGTGCTGGTATAAATCTCTGCCTCAGTAGGCATTTCTGCTCATTATCAAACATTTGAGGCTAATTAAACATCATTGAATTAGCAATGTGAAGCTAGAAAACTTTGAGTGCTTTATCGATAAATTATTTGTTTCAAGATGTCCAGAAATTTTCATAGTTCTTGTCTGCACTGTGTTGGTATGTGCTTTAATTTCTTAGATGGAATTTTTGTATTGTTTCCCATGTCCCTGATTCCATTGGTATTCTGTAGTCTAATAGGTAGATGTATTAAAAGCTGATAGTTTTTGATGTGTACCACAGAAGTTAAATGCACTCTTTGGAGGTTGCATTTGTGGGCTCATGTTTTACAGCTCTTATTTCTTATCAGTGCATGTCCTTTGGTTTTACTGACTTTCTTTAGAAGCAAGCTTACCTTGCCTCTTTTCAAGTAAGAGAAGTTTTATATAAAGAACACTTGCTAATGTAATGTAGGATTAACATACTGAGAGGAGACTGCTCAAAATTGTATTGCCTTTGTTTTCTTTTAATAGGTCTGAATGGATTTCTGAATTGAACACTTACAGAGTGGAAGCAGCCTGGAAACTGTCACAGTGGGATTTACTGGAAAATTATTTGGCTTCAGGTAAGTTATCATTATGTAAAAGTATTAATACTTTTCTCTATTAATGCATTTCTGAACAACTGTACGTTTTAGTTTAATCATCTTGAATCAAGAGGCAGCTATTGTCATTTGTTTTGGTAGGACCAAACCTTTACTGGTAGCAAGGTTGGTTCTGACTGTGTTCTGGATTTTGTAACTGTATTTCATTGTAACCTGTACAGTCTTTGAGTGGAAGTTTCAAGTGCTTATATCTTTTGAGTCTGTTTGGCTGGGTGGTTTGTGGAGTTGAATTGGACAGTGTTACTAACATGAAATTACTTAGTTCTTAGCTTAGAGAAAAAGTTACTTTTCCAATAGTATGTTAAGGACAAATTAGCATGTTCAGGTTAAGCTGCTTAAAGAAGCAGAGTCTTCTTTTTCTCCCCAAAGATGTGAAGTCCACCACTTGGAGTGTCAGACTGGGACATTTATTATTATCAGCCAAGAAGAAAAATGAAGCAGCTTTTTACGAGACGCTCAAGGTTGTTCGAGCAGAACAGATTGTGCCCCTTTCAGCAGCAAGCTTTGAAAGAGGATCCTATCAGCGAGGATATGAACACATTATCAGGTTTCTCATTTTCATGTCATTATTTTTAAATTCAGAAATCATGTAATCAGATATGCAGCAGCAAGAATTTTGCATTTCTACAATAAAGGTACATTTTTTGTCACCTTTTTTTTTTTTAATATTCATCCAACTGAAAACCTTTGATTAATTGGGAATTTATATTTATCCTCCATGGAAAACATTCACAATAAAACTGTGTGGTATGGTCTTTCCAAGTCAGCTAGCAAACAAATGTAAACACCAGGTAATAAAACCCAGAAATTTAATTCCATGCTTAAAGTAGTACAAATAGGCTAGTAACTCCATTAACTTAAGAGCACTGCTTTTGATCTGTATGGAGGCTGAAAAGCACTCCTTTTTTTATCAAGAAAGAATAGTAAGAATTAAACCCCATCCCTTTTCTTTGTTAATAAACTTTTAATTTGGCTGCAGTAGATTAAAAAGTGAGTAGCTTTTTTGAATAAAGACTTAGCATTTCCTCTGCACTGTAAATGCATCCTTATGGCAGGATATTGGTTGAAGCCAGTTGAAGTGCGTGTTTTAGTTACTTCTTAATTCTATTTTCTAATTCTTATTTACTATGCTGGTAATTTCTGCAGTGTTGTTTGGGACATGAAGTTTGGGTATTGAGCAAGAAGTGTTTCAAAGTAGTTTCCTTTAGCCACTGATCCAGACCATTTGGAAGCCTTTCAGGGATCACTTTTTCTCTGTCAGACGTACCCACTACATTTGTACCCCCTCCTCTCTGCCAGTGAGAACTGAGGCATTTACAACCACTGAGATTTCCATCTTTACAGTGACAGATATTAACAGTAATGTTATTTTAAAATAAGTGGAATAACTTCACTTTAAGTAAAAGTATATTGCTTTTAAAGTGGGATTTGTTGAAAATGTCAGACTTTCTGAAGAATTGTTGCTGAAAGTAATGGATAGAAATTCTCTTTCTACAGATCGACTTCTTCTCTGAGCAATCTACTCTCTATTCAGAGCAGCTTGGCAAAGGAATACTGAGGAAAAAACTATTCAGTTTATAAATCTTTGATTTTATGTGCTTGCTTTTACTGCATTTTTTGCTTTTAGAAAAAATCCTACTGGGTGATACTATTTACAGGGCTAACTTTTAGAAAGAAAATGAAAAACTTATAAAATTTGCGTGTGTCTCAAACAGCAATCAATTCTCACCAACTTTTTTGCCTTTATTTTGCTAACACAGGTTGCATATGCTGTGTGAGTTGGAACACAGTATTGGGCCAATGTTTCAGCAACCAGATGGTGACCACAGCAGAGATTCCCTGAACTGGTGTGCTCGTATTGAAATGACCCAAAACTCTTATAGAGCAAAAGAACCCATTTTAGCACTGAGAAGGGCTTTGCTCAGTCTCAGTAAAAGGTGAGGGCTTGTCTGTTTCTTGTCTGTGTTGTATTCTCACTAATACTCTAGGTTTCTATCTATGTGTTAGAAAAGAGAAGATAAAACTCTGGGAGTTTGTTGTAGACAAAAGTAGTTCTCCAATATTATGTACCTTCAAAATAAGGAGGAGAAGCAGTGTCTAAAGGAAAGAGAAGCAACAAACAGGGAGAAAGTGTATTTATTTCTAGACCTAAATGGAAAAAAAGGTGAAACAAATGTATTAAAATAGTTTTAAATTATCATCACGTAGTATATAACTTCTTGAAAAATTCAACTTGTGGTTGAACACATTGTGATTTTTACTTCAGATTTTAAAGTAGCATTCAAAATAGAAATGTTTCATTTTCTGCAAAAATGTCCCTGCAGCCAGGATTACAGTGAGCTTGTTGGTCAGTGTTGGCTCCAGAGTGCTAGAGTTGCAAGGAAAGCTGGGCATCACCAGACTGCCTATAATGCTCTGCTGAACGCTGGGGAATCAACGCTCTCAGAACTTTATGTAGAAAGAGCAAAGTGGCTCTGGTCCAAGGTAAGGAAAAGAAAAACGGAATTTAATTTCCTACATGCAAGAAAATAATATTTTTAGTTTTCTTTGAAAAAAAAATGGCACACAGTCAGCATATATAAAACAAGACATGGCAGCTGGGACCATCAGCACATTGCAGCTGATCCTCCAGGTGCTGGTCAGCCCTGTTCTGTATCCACTGACCTTCCTGGCACCTTTGTATAAAACTGGTGGATTACCTGCCCCTGTCCCAGGCAAATTTAAATTATCTTAATGGTAGACCTCTTGATTTGTTTCTTTTTAACTAATAGCAGTAGGCAGCAAACATGAGAGAAATTTAGTAATATTCAGTTACCACAGCCAGAATGGCCTAGAACACGTTTGGGGACGTAGCTTTGCCTTAATAACAACTCTAAGAGGGAAGTTTTGCATCTCTCTTATTTAAAGTATATAAAATGTTTTCTGTCTTTCCCTTAGGGTGAAGTTCATGAAGCACTAATTGTTCTCCAGAAGGGGGTTGAGTTATGCTTCCCTGGAAATAAAGCACCCTGCAATAGCAAAAATCAGCTCATCCATGGTCGGGCAATGCTGCTAGTGGGCAGATTCATGGAAGAAACTGCTAACTTTGAAAGTAATGCAGTCATGAAAAAGTATAAGGTAATCTGGAATACTGCTGTTAACAAGGCAGGAGCTTTGAATAATAATGTATTCCTTAAATAAGCTGTCATTCTGCTCCTGATGATGTCAATCAAGTATAACATAAATGGGATTAAATAATGCATCGATGTGTAGGAGGGAAGCAGTTCTTGTAAAGATTTACCTGTCTTAACCAGGTTTAGTGTAACACATCAGTACAGGGAAGACTACAGTACACACAATTCTTTTAAAATAAATGAGTTACTGAAGCATGGCTTTGTTCTCATGCTTGCACAGATTAGGATTCCTCAGTAAAATGTCAACTACTGCAAATACACAGAGTTGACTTGGTGATCCATTGCACAACTCTTCAGTGTTACTTCTCTCTCTGGTAGTGACTTGTAACTGTGATTTAAATGTGCTTCCAGTCTCTGAAGAACTAGGAAAAGGGACAACTGGTATGATCTTAAACAACACAGCACTGCATGCTTCATCTTGTGATGCCTGTGAAATACTTTTTGGCATTGATTAATACTGCCTCCTAAAACAGTAGGAGGTGCAGATGTTTACGCTTCCTTAAACGCAGCATGTCTCTTGTCCAAGCTTTGGCATTTGATGCTGTTAATAGTTACTGCTATCTTACTAAATAACATATTTCTGTAACAGTCATTTAGAGAAAAATGTAAGTATCAAATGAAATGAAGGTTGAAATAATGTAAACAAATGAAATTTCAGCAAATTCTGTGAAAACACTAACACTCAGTACTCTCTGCTAAGTATTGGCACAGGAAAGAAGCCAGTGTTATTAGAGGAGGGATGTGCCTCTCACCAATTGTTTATTTTCTAATCCATGTCACACAATTTTTTGTTTTCCTTGTAAACATCATGATTTAGAAGGAAAACAGAAATGTGAAAAATATGGAATCAGATTCATTAAGGTCAGAAAGATCATCAAGTCCAACTGTTAATATCATGCTGTTTTACTTTTCAAAAAGCTCTAAGAAACTCAATATGGAGTTATTAGGATCAGGAACCTGGTTTTATTGAAAGTGTGACCTTTCCCAGTTCAGGAATCCCATATCATTCCGTTTTGACTTGTCTGTCTCCAAAACCAAAAGGTATTTTAAAAACAGACTTCTGATTTGTAGAGGCAATTATCTTGAGGCAAAATTAAAATTTTTGGAGTTACAGGATTAACAATTAATAATTTTTTGCACATACTCTGCACAATATAACTAATACAAGATTCTTGTTTCTTGAGAATTTGTTTTTATTTTTTATTTTTAAATTATCATTCTCTCAGAAGTAATTATCTTATTTTGGTTTTGTTGCAGGATGTTACAGTTTTCTTGCCAGAATGGGAAGATGGACATTTTTATCTTGCCAAATACTATGATAAATTAATGCCAATGGTAACTGACAACAAGATGGAAAAACAAGGGGATCTGATTAGATACATAGTTCATCACTTCGGGAGGTTAGAGGGGAACTTTGCTTACTTTCTGTGAAAAGATGACAATTATACTGGGAAAAAAAAACATTTCTGTAGGAATATATTGTCTTTCACTAATTCAGACTGACTATAGCTTTTATGCACTATTGTAAAAGAATATACTACATGCTTCCTTTTTGTTTTCATACATAATAATTTTACTTCTGGCTAAGCAATTATGTCTTTTGTCAGACAGTTAATTATTTAATCTGCGGTTTTGAGTAATAAAAACAAATCCTTTGTATATTTTTGTTTGTTGCAGATGCATTAAAATACTGGCATGAATTTCTAAAGTTAGACTGGAATATTAAACAAATGAGAATGTAAAATTTGTATTACTTCTAATGTATATCATTAACATACTTTGATTTAAACATGTAATCACAGGTCTTTACAGTATGGAAACCAATTCATCTATCAGTCAATGCCTAGAATGCTGTCTTTATGGCTGGACTTTGGAGCAAAAGCATATGAATGTGATAAAGGTAGAACTTTTTTTACAGTACTCAGTTGCCATGTCATTCTTTTGAATAGATGATTGCAAGAGCAGTGGCATATATTTACAGTTCTTTGTTTGGATTTATTGCCTGAGGTTATATAGAAACAAGAAAGTACTGTTATTCTTGTGAAATACGGGATGTTAATATTCAGGAGAGTATTATCTGTTTTAATTAAATCCTCCAGAATTTTTCCAAGCGTATAATGAGACAACATTGTTCCTTGGGTAACTGAAGTCATTCAGGTAGATACAGGGAAAATCCTTGCATGCCCCTGGTCAGCAATTTTAAGGTGCCTCATGAGTGATGAGTAGTAGTTTTGTATGTACTTGGTACAGTAAAGTGTTAGGTTGGGGCTGTTTTTTTCAATCTGTTTTGGTTCCAGTCTTTGAAGGAATTTTACTGAAATTTTCTGCCTTATTTTACTGAAATGAAAGGGGGAAAAAAAATCATGTAGGCAGTAGCATGAAGGCATGTGAAACTTAACACCACAGATGCACTTTGAGTGGGAGATTTTGGTACAAATGAAAATTACAAACATTGCTTGCAGGTCTGGCGTGAAGCAGACAGTTATATTTCTTGATCTTGTCCTCATTCTAGACACTTAGGTCAACTGTGTTTGGATGCAGGCACATCAGGTCCTGTACTCTGAGGTGCTGATGTGAAACTCAAGCTGGGTATTCAGGGCTAGGGATGGAGATAGGAGCAGATGTGCTAATTTCATCCCATGGAAAGACTTTCTTCATTTCCTCTCCACTAAAGAACATTGGAGTCCTTTTATCAGGCAAATACATGGAGTGTTGTTAGTCTATTCTATGCCATTGTATCATTTTAGGGAAATAATTTTAAGACTATAAGGAGATTTAATTTCCTGGTATTCTGCTTAGTTAAATACTGTATGTCTTCAGTCACTTTACAGTAGGAGCTTTTTCATTGCCTTCAATTTTTTTGGCTTATGAAATTGCCAACAAAATATTATTCTATAGCCTTGATTTAAATGACTTTCCATTTTCAGTGGGGAGAACTAGGAACGTGGTCTTTTCTTTTCATTTTTCAGCAGGTCGTTCAGAACGTGTGCAAATGAAAAATGATCTGGCTAAAATAAACAAGGTGATTACAGAGCACACCAATCACCTGGCACCCTACCAGTTCCTGACAGCCTTTTCTCAGCTCATCTCCCGAATCTGCCACTCTCACGATGAAGTCTTTGCAGTTCTGATGGTGATTGTTGCTAAAGTGTTTTTAGCCTATCCACAGCAAGCAATGTGGATGATGACTGCTGTGTCCAAGGTACCTTGATATGTATAGCTACACCTCTGTTTAGTTTACAAAACTGTTTTTCTCAGAAATGTAAATATAACCTATTTTACTCTAAGCTGATAAGAAGGATTTTCATTTGTTGTGATACAGTGTTGTAGCAGAGGATATCAATGCCATCGCTGCAAATTATTTTATTGCAGTCTTAATTCAGATATTACAGTTTAAATATTCCAAATTGGAATGCTAATATGCATCCAAACTGTATGGTGTATTAGGAAAGAAAATTTGAATAACTAATAGCTGATGAATTGTGTAGTTATGGGCAACAGATTTTGCATTTACTAATTGTGTTTATAGTATTTTCAGTTCTATAATCAAAGAATCAACTTAGTAGATAGATGTACAACTAATTACTTGGCAGTAAGGTGATTCCAAAGCAGACTGGAGAGCATACTGTATACTATTTCTTTAGGCCGGTGAAATAACATTTCAGAATACATTGGCATGTTCTTGAATATTGGCCTTTATGTTGTGGGACTCCCAAGAATGGTTTCAGGAGTAACCTCCACACACCCACCAACAGTACCACTTCAGCTTTTCAGTTGAAGCACATCCTTCTCCAGATATTAAATATGATAAGCAATAAGTAGAAGAAAGAACATTAATTAGTGGGGGGGGATTCTTTAACTCATTGTTGAATAAATTTTAACTTTCCTTTTTTTCCCAGTCCTCTTACCCTATGCGTGTCAACAGATGTAAGGAAATTCTAAACAGAGCTATTCACATGAAGGAATCTTTAGGAAAATTTATTGGAGATGCCACACGCCTTACGGACAAGCTGTTGGAACTCTGCAACAAACCAGTACTTACAAAAATAAACAAATTGATGCATGCTGTAGGATTATTCAAGAATGTCATACAAAAGCTGCTTCTGATTGCTTTCATTAGCCAATTCATAATATTAATTATAGTAATAATAATTTGTTATATTAATAATTATTATATGTCAATCTTATTATTAATTCATACTATTACTGCAGTTCAGCAGAAACTGCACGAAATTGTAAAAGATTTAAAATAGCTCTAAATCGAGCACACTAAAATATTTCAGTACCTAATGGCTTGTTCAACAGTACATGGGCCTTACATTGTTTTGTACTTTCACATATCATTCATGCCCATTAATTTTCAGAGTTTTACTGTAAAAATAGGCTGGTTGTGTTTTTATGAACAAATTAATTTGATAATAAAGATAGAACTAAATTAATTCTTTAATTATTCTGTATTTATATTCAAAGTGAAAAATAAGTCTGTCATAACAGCCAGATATATTTACTTCTTGATTATTTAATTTGAAATGTAGCTTGCTGTTCTTATTACAGCCAGCATTTATTATTCTAGTCTGTTATTGGTTAGTGTGAAAGGGCAGTATTTTTTAAGAGTATGTTAACTTAAAATATTTTTTCTAACTTGGAGTGTCATTTTTTTCAAGGTTGATGGAAACAGCTCAACATTAAGCATGAATACTCATTTCAAAACACTGAAAAGATTAGTAGAAGAGCACACATTCAGTGAAATTCTCATTCCCTTACAATCTGTAATGATACCAACTCTTCCTTCAATTCCTGGTACCCATGCTAACCATGACCCTTTTCCTGGCTGCTGGGCCTACATTGCAGGCTTTGATGATACGGTAAGTTAGCTCTACTTGGCAGCTGCTTTTTCACTTCATGTTAAATAAATGTAGCTGCAAATGCATCTCTGTTCTCTAGAAATGGGAGGAAGGAGTAGGAAATTCCATAATTACTTTTGTGGAAACGGAGAGGCTTCTGTCACAGCAGCCTGAGGCAGGTGTGGCCCCTTGGCACTCAGAAGTTTTGATCTGAGGTTAATGTGCTGCAGCACCACAATTGGTTGCAGTGGTTTATTACAATTACACATTTCTTTGGTTTATTACAATCACACACTTCTTTTTGGATAATCTGATACTGATGTTAGTAAAGAACTTCATTTTTTCTTTAGGTGGAAATTCTTGCCTCACTTCAAAAGCCAAAAAAGATCACCTTGAAAGGTTCAGATGGGAAATCTTACATTATGATGTGCAAGCCAAAAGATGATCTGAGAAAAGACTGTCGGCTCATGGAGTTCAACTCCCTTATTAATAAGGTTTGATGAATGAGACAATCAGGTGCATTATACTTATTGACTAGGACAGAATACTGAACTATCTAACAAAAAAAGCCAATTTAGCTTGAGATAAAGCTCACTGGAAGAAAAGTAAACTGGTTCAAAATACCTTATTTCATCAAAAAACAGTATCGATTGATACTGTATGACTTCTTACAGACCTGTGAAAACAATAACAAATTACAATATTCTGCCGAAACAATTGTTTATTCCAGCAAAAATAGACAGGACAGGTTATTTACAATAAATAAATACCTGCAGACTTTCTGCTGTTGTGCTTAGTATTTCTTATTTAGTAATTTCTAATATATTTTATAAAACATAGATAAATTAATCTTTTCATAGTCAAGTGTTGCCATACCTCTTATTTTAGTTCTATTTTGCCTTTCAGCAATATGCTTAAGGTTAAGTTCCCATGTCTTCTATGGGGTTAAAGCAAATGGCAGCATCTCTGAAACACTAAAAGATTTATTTCAAATATTGGCTTTTAAGGGATTTAAGCCATGTACAAGTTATACAATTTGACTATTTTTTTGCAAAATCCTCTTTTTTTTAAATTACTTTAGACAACAGATGCACATTTTCCTTTCATTTGACTTCAGACTGTGAAACTTAGATTTGTAAATCTCGATTGTGTGATTGGAAAATAGTTATAGATAGAACGTAAATGCTATAGATCCATTTTGATTCTATCTTTGTTATGTATTAATCTCCTTTTGCTTTTGTGAATAGTGCTTAAGAAAAGATGCAGAGTCCCGTAGGCGAGAGCTCCATATCCGCACCTACGCAGTGATTCCATTAAATGATGAATGTGGTATAATTGAGTGGGTGAATAACACTGCTGGTCTAAGAAATATCCTGATAAAACTTTATAAGGAGAAAGGTAAAGAAATAGATTAGATTAGTATATATAGTAAAAGTTTCTAGATATTTTTAAAGGGCTTGTATCTTATTAAGTAAATGAAACAAATGGCAAGAGTCAGGCTAAATTCTAGAAAAATCTAGCCATATGTATTTTTATCTATCTGCAATATATTATTATTATTCATTGTGTGGTGACTTTTGCTCTTAAATGGAAGAGAGTTGGTGCTTGGAATGAACAAGTTCCTTACAAGAACTGATACCACAGGCATCTTAATACTTTCCTACATACAGTGATGTAAATTGTTTCAGCAGCATGGAGATGTGTGTGTAGCACTGATTAATGAAAAATACAGTGAACTTTTTCTTTAGATTTGATTTGTTACTTTGCATTTCTGTTACATTTTTGTGAGATAATTAAGATAATCTACAGTTGAATCAAGGTTAGGAATACAGCAGCTCTCCAGAGAAAAGATCAGATTTCTTTGGAATTTCTTGTTAACAAAGCAGCTTTCTGATTAGTGCCATATAAGTTTGGGGAAAAACTTTCCTGTATCCCACAACCTGTATGGTTTATAGATTATTTTTCATTTGATCATTTATTTCAACTTTATGGAGACATTTATTTTCTTTAAATTACCATATTGTAATAGTACATATGAGGCTTTGTATTTGGGGATTTCTTCTGCCTAAATGAGGAAGTCTGTTGCAGGTATCTATATGACTGGGAAAGAACTGCGGCAGCACATGCTTCCAAAGTCAGCACCTTTGCCTGAAAAGCTGAAAATGTTCAAAGAGGTCCTTCTGCCTCGTCACCCTCCTGTCTTTCATGAATGGTTTCTTAGAACATTTCCTGACCCTACTTCATGGTGAGTGACTGGGATTGGGTCAGCTCAAGAACATCTGCTTTGTCTATTTCCCTAAGAATTAGTGGATGAGGAATAAGAATAAGAACAGCAATAAATAATAAGAGCAGGATGAGGACAGCTAAGCCAAGCAGTGGCTCAGAGCTGCCTGCTGTGTCTGCACAGGTACAACAGCAGGTCAGCCTACTGCCGCTCCGTTGCCGTCATGTCCATGGTGGGCTACGTCCTGGGGCTGGGAGACCGCCACGGGGAGAACATCTTGTTTGATTCTTTCACTGGGGAGTGTGTGCATGTAGATTTCAACTGCCTTTTCAATAAGGTGAGAAATGCCACTTGCTGAATGTGCTCTGTGTATGCATATAAGTTATAAATTTCTACCGTCTTGGGATTTTTTTTCCAGGTTTTTACTGTAACATACCCATCGTGTTCTTTGTCTCACTTTGTCTGGTATTTATACCCCAAAAAAGCCTGGGATATATAAAGAGGATGTGATCATTCTGTGTGCTGCATTCAATGAAAACAAACTTTTTGATTTAGCCTATATCAGATGACCTGATGTGGATACACTGAAACAGTCCAAATATTAGACTGTTTATATTTTGTGACTCTCCTTTCTCCACTATCACCCTCCAAACAAAACTATAATTGCTACACTCAGAATTCTGCTGTTGTGGAGAATTTCTTGTTCTCTCTCACACAAATTCAGCACAAAATTTCCAATGGTTCTGTAAAATAAACAGCAGAAATTGTGGCCTGATTGGGATTTGGAGTTTTGGTGTTTCAGTTGAAAGATCCTTTTGGTGTGGGACCTGTGGCCTTTTTAATTCAGATAAGTGAGGCAGAAATATTGTTATGTTATTTCTTCTGGTTTCTTTTTAGTAAGTCTAAATTGTCCTATATAACAATTTTAAAAAATGTTTTTAAGCTAAATTGCATATTGTAAAAGAAAAGTTAGCATTTTGCAATGAGACTACAGAGCATAAATATGTATTTAAGAACAAAATTTTATATCCTGTATTAGTGTGTTAAAACAGGGAAAAAGTGGTTATTTGGACAATATTATCTTTTACTCACTGTAATTTCCCTTTATCAGGACTGTGAGCTGAGCAAACATCTCTTGCCAGCTAGGACACTGCTGCTGACAGAGATGGAGGAAAAAACCTAAAGCCAATGCAAATGTTACTTTTTAATAATGCTTAAAACACTTAGGGCATACCTTTTTTTTCTCAATGTCAAGGGAGAAACTTTTGAAGTTCCGGAAATCGTTCCTTTCCGCCTCACTCACAACATGGTTAATGGGATGGGTCCCATGGGAACAGAAGGGCTCTTCCGAAGAGCCTGTGAGGTCACCCTGAGGCTGATGCGTGATCAGAGGGAGCCTCTGATGAGGTATGGCAACTGCTTCTGCTGCAAGCTCCTCAAAGCTGCCTGTAGTCTGAACGTGTGAAACACTGACTGCTGGGGGTATGCCAGTTCCAGCATGTGCCTATCCTGCCGCTCGCTCTCACCGCGATGTGGAGCTAACTCTAAAGCAGTATAAATATTCAGAACTAACTACAGGTTCAATGTTTGTGTTATGAAAATGAAATGTATTTTGTGTATCATACCCTTTTCTAAATTTTTAATTTATGTAGTGTCCTAAAGACTTTTCTCCA
The DNA here is from genome assembly GCA_013400175.1 of Phainopepla nitens. Taxonomy (NCBI): domain Eukaryota; kingdom Metazoa; phylum Chordata; class Aves; order Passeriformes; family Bombycillidae; genus Phainopepla; species Phainopepla nitens. Next base: position 151,119 of record VXBQ01012610.1, read on the forward strand.
TGATCCTCTTGTGGAATGGAGTAAACCTGTTAAAGGGAATACAAAAGCCCAGGTGAATGAAACTGGAGAAGTTGTCAATGAAAAGGTGAGTTCAAAACAAACACAGCCTAAGGTATTCAAATGTCAAATGTCCATTATTGTTATGAATTACATATTTCCTAATTGAAACTAAGTATTTTTTTTTCTTCCATTTAAAAATTTCTCTGGTTGTTCTTTGTTATCTCTCTGTTCATAATTTTTATGAAGAAGAACCAAACAAAAAAGCCTATAATTCTCTTGTTAGTGTTATTAAACCAAGGACAACATCAGCAGAAGCAGTGGATCTTGTTACGCCTCACTTGCACAGTCCTCCAGATTTACAGTGATGCTAACATCTAGAGTCCTTTCCATGTGCATTTTTGTGCTTTTTCCTGAGGGGATGTTTATTATCGAATAAGTACATGCCTTGGTACATATGAGGAATTGCGTGATTACAATTAAGATTTCATACTGTTTCTATATTAGCTGCTGCTGAGGACTGTATTATTCATCCAAAGTATAGCTTAATTTTTATTATCTTCCCTCTGCAAAAATTCTGATTTGTCCCTTTCTATTTTTATTTTTTTTTAAGGACTGTTTAATAAAAATAAATGTGTAATAGCAGATAATACTTAGGGAGTACTGCCAAACACAACAGCTAAGATAAGGAAATACTACATCACTGAAACTGTATCACAACAAAGAACTTACCTGGGCTACTTCAGCACAGAAAATCTCCCGGTCTTCAAACAGTTACTAACCAGGCTATGTGTGCATAATTTTCTTTTACAAGACTACCCACATAGTTGTGTATGTTAACTGCTTTTTCTGGAGAGGTGCCCGCATTATGCTTGAGCTTTAAAAAAAGTTGTGAGTGTGATTGGTATGAACTAGGAACTCCAGTGGGCCTTGGAACAGCTCATTTTGAGATGCTCAGCACAAACTCCTTAATTCGACTTCTTCATTTTCAGTTGCTCATAATTTTGACCTAAATTTTCCAGACTTAAATTTTATCCAGAATTCCAGGAACAAGGCTAGGAACATGTTGCATTTATTTGAAAGTAATTGCATGAAATAAAGCTTTCTAACAATTCTCAAATATATTTATCTCTTTCGGTCTTCTCTGGTAACTTTTAACTGTAAAGATGTGAGACAAAAGTTATAGTTTGACCAATAACATATCCTTTCTAGAGAATTGTTTTTAAAAGTGAGTAGACTTTGTTTTCAATGCAGCTGGTATAGGCATCCGGATTTTGTATTAAATTATGATTTCAAACACGTCTTAAGAAATATTGCTTTTATTTTGAGAAGTGGAAGTTCATGAATGGTACCAATTTTTTTTTCTTCTTTCCAGGCCAAAACCCATGTCCTTGATATAGAACAACGGCTGCAAGGTGTCATTAAGACTAGAAACAGAATCAAAGGATTACCTTTATCTATTGAAGGGCATGTTCATTATCTCATTCAAGAAGCAAGTGATGACAACCTGCTCTGCCAGATGTATATGGGCTGGGCTCCATATATGTGAAATTTGTTCCCTTTGGAGTGATACCATCCACAAGTGCTGTAGCTGTAATATTGTTGGGAAGGAATCAATCTGTGGTACCTGGTTACTCCTGTTCATTTTTGGGTGCAAGCAGAAGAACAGCCTTATGGTCTTCCAAAGTCTGTGAAAAATGTGCAGTGCCCTTGCAAGGATGCTGTGAATGCAGATGTGTAAGGTGTTAGGACTTACCTTTTGTACGCACATAGGAGGCAGTACATAAGAGCTGCTTAAAAATTGGATTGTGCAAGGCTCTGCAAGTGCCTTACTCAGACTATATGAAAAATTTTCATTATGTTGACAGATGCACTCTGTAAGTACTGTATATTTTTGTAAACATGTTTCTCATTTGTCTTAGATTTGAAAATACAACAATGAAGTTTAATACTGATAGGATGTAAAGTGGTTATTTCAACTTTTGTACTCATATTTAAAAGGGCTTTCTAAAAATTACTAGCATTTCTTTCCAGCAGTAGATTTTTCTTCAACTTTCTTCCATGTAGCCTGGCTATCTCTAGGAAAGCTTTTGAGATCTTAAATCTTAGCATGGGTAAACTGGTAAAGTGGTACCATGTTCTGAACTGGTATCCTTAGCCCTTGAGTGCAGTGCTCTAAAAAACCCTCCTGAAGGACATGGCACAGAGCTGGGAGTTGGAGGATCCTGGCAGTGCGGCTGTAACGCCAGGGCAGCAGCCGGGTGGCTGTAGCTGTGATGTAACATCGATGTAGGCTCCTGAGAGCCTTGCAGAGCCCCTCTTCCTCCCCTGGAAAAAGCATGGCTCTAGGGAGTGTTTTTCAGACTCCATTTCAGAAAAGGTGGTTTAACTCAGACAAGAGTAGACTAAAATATGGTTGAAAGGCAAATGCTAACTTAGAATAATGCTTGCTTTCTAGGCATCCAAATTGTAGGGAAATGAGGGGTGGAAGGAGATAGGGAAAAATTATACCCTTCTAACCTACAGTAAGCTATCATTAGAATTTCTGTACAGTGGTTTTGTTTCTGCTATTCTGACAGACAAACAACGTTGTTAGGTTTTGATCACAGGCTCACACTGTGGTGTGACACTCGAGTGTTCGTATTGTTCAGTTGAAAGCCAGATGTTTGGCAGAGTAAAATACTGGGTCTGCAACTGCTTCTAGGGCGTTTGTTTCGCTATCGATCTTGTGGGTAATCTAGAGGTGTTGTCACTGTCCCATAAACGTGACGAGTTTTCCTAGTAAAATATTTGGAACCTACAGTGGTCTTTTCTGGTGTTGCGTTTGAGTGCTGACGTTCTGTTGTTTTTCCCAGCTTTATCCGAGAGCCGCCGGGGGAGCTGTTACACCGGGCGTTGCCGGCGCGCGGGGAGCACACGGCTGCCGGGGCGGGGGCACGGGGCCCGGGCTGGGGCAGGGCAGGGGAAGGGGGTCCCCGTGTTCGCTGCGCTCCCGGGCCCAGCGTTGCGTGCTGGCGGCGGTGAGAGCCGGCCCGGGCCCGCCCCGCTCCCGCCCCGCTCCCGCCCCGCTCTGTGCCCGCTCGCTCTCGGTGGGGCGGGCGCTCGGCCGCTGTCAGCGCGGCGCG
>VXBQ01012610.1:154359-193549 GCA_013400175.1 Phainopepla nitens
CGGGCGAGGCGTTCGGTGCCCCCTGACAGCCCCCCTGTCCGGGCAGCAGTGGCCGGAGCCCGCGGCTGGGGGCCGGCGATGGTTTCAGCAGCCCCGGACCCGCGGCGCGGTGTCCCCCGGGGAATGGCCGGCCCGCGGCGGCTGCCGGCCTGCGGCCGTGCTCGGCTGCCCCGCCGGGCTCGCTCCCCTCGCTCTGGGTCCCCCCGGCAGCTCCGCGGTGCTGCCTCAGTCCCAGGCGGTCTCGCACCCGCGGGAGCCCGAGGTCGGAGTTTACTCCTTGCTGGGCGCAGAAAAGTTGCAGTTGCTGACGGCCAATGGCGCGGCAATGACGAGGGACAGGTTTTACAGCTCTGCGTTTCCTTGTTGTCGCCTGCTTCGGATAGTCTGTGTTAGCAGCTAAACCGGGAAGTACGTTCGAGCCTGGAAAACGAAAGCCGTAAATTATACTTCTGACAGTTGGACAAAGACGTCATCTTTTCAGAGATGTCATGTTTGGTACCTGTTGGATACAAGTTCTTCTAATTATCATTTTCAACTGGTGTCACAGATGTGGTTTTATAGATTGAATAAGGATGTTCTGAGATAGCTGATAATTGAGAATGTGTTTGTATATTAATACATTTTCCCTAAACCCCTGTGATTTTTAAAGATTAAATAGCTGTTGTGTCAGTGTAACTAAGATGCCCAGCTCAAGTGATTCCCAGCCTGGATGTTTGGGCTTTCCTGCTAGTTTCAAAGCAGTTTTAAAAGCTTAGGTCTTCACTTAGGATTTGTTGGGCTTCTCTGGAGTGCCTAATGCTATCTGTGTAGCAAGGCAGCAGCAGTTTATGCTGCCTTTTCTGCTGTTTTCTTAGAAGCCTGGGCTGCTCACACATCTTTAAACTTGTGCTGAAGAACTGTGGCAAGCTGAGGAGGCAGCAGTGTCTGCTCTAACCACAGGGATGACAACAGGAGGTGCTACCCTTGATGCCTTCTGAAAGAAGCAGTTAGAGCTCCTATGATAAACAATAAACATGACTTAACCCTTCCAGATCACTTGAATATACAGACTGACCCATACTGGTATCTAGAATATCATGTGTAATAATATATATATATTTATGCTAAGAGGAAAAAAAAAGCCAAAACAAATCAACAAATGAAAAGGCCTATCTATGTAAAACAGCATTATTGTTAAATCATATTATAGCTGTGCTTGAAGAAAACATAGGACCTTCCATATACGTTGCTTCCATATAAAAGCTTTAGTTTTAGTCTCTTTAGAATGCTGCCTGTGCACTGCCCTGCTGACTTATCTGAAAGCGTTGAGAGCAGTTTGATTACGGAGTTTAACCATACTAAAGATCATGATGTGCAGCAGAAGACTATTTACAGCAGTTAACTGGGGATCATTCCTGATCCTGCCTCTAATTTCTTCTCTTCACCATTTCTTCTTTCTAAAACAGTTACATTTCTCTTGCATCTGGAGGATAAATACAAGCTCAACAAGGTGCCTTTAAAGATGTGTCAGCAGCAGTGCCATAGAAAACTGTAACAAGTTGGCAGTGCCTTTTCCTAGGTGTGATGGTAGGGGATTTTTGTGAACAGCCTTACAGGGGATTAAGGAAGGGATTTGTTTAATGCCGGTTGCTCCTGTGGTGCATTTTGGTAACACAGAGGTAGTACTGGCTCCGTGTCGTACATTTACCAGTGTTTGTTCTCTCTGTGCTTGTGTACATTTGGGAAGGCTTTCTTTTTCCTTCAAAAAGAAGTGTGACTGCTACAGATAAGGCTGTTTGATGAGCAGAGAACTAGAAGGAAAAAGGAAGTCTGTTTGGAAAGTCTGGGTAAGAAAGTGATGCTATTATTGCCAACTCTGCTTTTGGTGCTAATTGCCACTCTCTGGACTCAAAGGTGCTCACAAGCATAGCTGAAGAGACAGCACGCAGTGGTTGGGGTAGGAGCTGCTGAACAGGGGGAGAACTCTAAAGTGTCTTAAGCCAGCTTTGCTTGGAAATACTGTTGGAAATTGCATACTCGGTTTTGTAGTTTTTATTGCTTGTAGTGCAGCTGTGAAAGGTTGAATCAATTAAATGTGCAGGCTTATAAAAATGAAAAAAAAATTCTTCCTGAAAACAGTGGTTTTGGTTTCCTTTTCCATTTTACCACGTAGAAGATAGTCTGAGTGCAAGGTCAAAGGTCCTGAGGTTCAGAAACACCCAGGATAAAGCAGGAATCTGTTCAGCTGACTTGGCTCACTGACAAAAATCATAGTAACAGATTGCCTGTGCAGGCAAACCCATATGCAGTCCAGATATTCTTACTCTGCCTGTTGGTGTGCAGGAAGTTCCACAGAGGTCTTCCCACCTCAGCTCGTTGCCAGAGTGCTCTCAGGGGTGCCTTGGGCAGTGGCTGCATTCACCCAGTGATACTAACTGTGGCACTTGTAGATTCCAGAATTTGACAACTTGTACCTGGACATGAATGGCATTATACATCAGTGTTCACATCCAAATGATGACGATGTCCACTTCAGAATCTCAGAAGATAAGATTTTTGCCAATAATTTTCACTATTTGGAAGTACTGTTTCGCATTATTAAACCAAGAAAGGTTTTCTTCATGGCAGTTGATGGTGTAGCTCCAAGAGCAAAAATGAATCAGCAGCGTGGGAGACGTTTTAGGTAAGAACATCAGTTCTGACTCTGTCTTGAGGATAGTAAACACTTAAAAGAACCCGCTTTCTGAAATGTATGCCATGAAAAGTAAAAAAGATTGTGAGTGGTTGTGCCTTCGATGGTAGTTTTAATTGAATGAGGATAACTACCTGTAAAATGTTCAAATCAGGATTCCAAAAGGTAGGTTTGCCTGTTGAATAAATTTTTCTCTGTGTATGTGGCACTTGGTGACAAGGGGAGCTTTTTCTTATGAAATTTTCTGTGAAACAACTCTGCAGTGGAGCTCTTGCAGATGGTTCCAAATGTTTCATAACCTGTGAGAGTCTCTGGTCTTTGTGAATGCTAGTTCTAGAAATCCTTATTTGGTAGCTGTAGTGTAACTCATAGAAAAAAATCAAGTTCCTAATGAAACTGATTTCCTATTTATATCAGTTACCAAGCTAGCTCAGATACAGAGCTTAAGTACATTAAGAATTACAGTAATGTTTTGGGAGATTTGGAAGCTTTTTTAAGATTACTATAAGGAAAAAAAGCCAGTGGTCAGACAGTACAGGGATGGTGAGTGAAATGCAGCATAAACAAGCTGTGGGAAAGGAACAAGAGAAGATTTTCAAGCAGTTGGATTTTTTTTGTGGTTTGGTTTTTGATGTAATTTTTTCTTTAAGGAATAATGGCAGTTGAGAGGAAGCAGAGATTAAGAGTTCCAAATAGAAAATTGTAGCAGAATTGAGAGCCAGACAAAAGCCTAAGACTGGTGGTTTCTCTATTTCTGGTTCAGAAGTGTTTAGCAAATTCTTGGCCATCATCTGGCATGATGTTTGTTAGTTTCTCCTTTACTGGGCATGATAAATTATTAGTTCACTCGTGACTCCCTTGGAATTCCACATCTGCTGCTTTGTTTACTATGTTAAAGTTATTGTTCTGGGGTAGCATTTTCAGATGTTTAGGTAACAAATATTCCTGTTGTTTCAACATTAATAGCCATTCATTGTGATCAGCCATTGTATGATCACCTTGGTGATGATCTAAATACTAATTGCATCTCAATAGTGACAGATTATCACATTTCTAGGAAAAAAGTTCTATTTTTAAGCCACCCTAGTTGTATCAGAAATAAGTTCAAACTCTATTCAGGAATTCAATTTTTCTCCTTTTTATTTTTCAAGCACGCTGAAAAATCAACTGTATTTATTTTTTCAAAAAGCTGTACTTAGGGTATTAATATTTGAATAAGGTGATTCATTCTCTACTCTCTCTTCAATGCTGTTTTGTTTTAGATCAGCAAAAGAGGCAGAGGACAAAATAAAAAAGGCATTGGAAAAGGGAGAAACTCTCCCTACAGAAGCCAGATTTGACTCCAACTGTATTACACCAGGTAAGATAATTTGTCAGTTATTTAAATTTAAGTGTTTATGGTTTGTCATCTGTATTTTGGTATTTTCCTATCGTAAGGCATGTTTTTTAAAAAATGGAAGACAGAATCAATAAAGGCTTAAGGAAGTTTGTAAAAAAAGTTTTAGTAACATTCATTAGGGTTAGAATACTGTCTCATCCTAAAAATTTTTTAGATTACTATGTAAAAAGTGAAATGTCAGGAAGGAAAACACTCATCCCCTTCATCTCTGGCAGAAGTTTTATTTGTTGGCATTTTTAAAATACTTCTGATATGTAAATGCAAACTTGTGGAAAGCTTTAACTTGGGTTTCTGTTTTCAGGAACTGAATTCATGGCCAGATTGAATGAGCATCTTAAATATTTTGTAAATATGAAGATCTCCACAGACAAATCCTGGCAAGGAATAACAGTCTACTTATCAGGCCATGAGGTCATTATATTTTCTTATTCTCCTATTTTAAATATTTTTTTTTTTTACAGAATAATATTTACTGCTATTTTTTTTCCTTTTTTTTCCAGACTCCAGGGGAAGGTGAGCATAAAATTATGGAATTCATCAGATCAGAAAAAGCAAAGCCCCATCATGATCCAAACACAAGACACTGTCTCTATGGCTTAGATGCTGACTTGGTATGTGAAACTAAAATAATACAAACAACAGGGATTTGTCAAGTGTGTACATTTTTGGTATCTTCCTAAGCTCATAGGGTTCTAAAATGGTTTGAAACAAGCATGTCATTTTGTATTCCTGAAAACTTTGGAATTTGTAATAAATCCAATGATCAAAATTTCTTTATGCTGCTTGAAAGGTTTAAAAAAATTTTAAAAAGTAAGATCTTTCTGATATCTCTTTGTAATAGATAATGCTGGGATTAACAAGTCATGAGGCACACTTTGCGCTCTTAAGAGAAGAAGTCAGATTTGGTGGTAAAAAGGCTCAAAGGTGAACTGATTTAACTTTACTCTTATTTTATTTATGATGAAATTAAATCTAAAACATACTGGGTGACTAAAACAGGTGGATGTTTGCTGTTTTTTTTTTTATTGATTGCGTAGTAATTTAATGAAGTCTTAGTTTATTCTTTGGGTTAGAAAAGTCATGAAATTAGAGAAATCTACCTGCTGAATTGTGCATTTGAATTGGTTTACATGAAAAAATGTATGCTGTCAGAACAGCTGATAAAAACATCCTTAAAGCTTTGATGTGCTTTTCTTTTTTCTTCGTGTTGTAATGGAGCAACCTGGGCTGTATTGACATTTTTTCCATAACTGTGTTATGCAGGTACTAACTTCCTAAAATGTGTGTATATATACATATATATCTCTCTGAGGTTTTGTGTGTGTAAGTAAATTACTAGAATAATTACTAAAATAAACTCTCTTAAAGTGGCTGGGTAAATGCTATTATTCAGGGTTTGCCCAATTGGAATAACTCGTGGTCTATAAATAGGCAGAAGATGGGGACTTGTTCCAGCACTGTGAGTGTACCTGGAGCTGTTCTGAAGTAATACAGGAATTAATTTATAGCTGATACTGTGGCTGGGTTCCTTCTTTGAAGGACCTTAAGCCTTCAGGTACATAAAGGGACAAAATGGGAGGGACAGAAATAAACATTTCTGACACTGAAAGAATTTTGGATAACACAGGATAAGTCATAAATGTTTAGATAAAAACATGATTTTTGCTAATAAAGGAATATTTTATTGCCAAGGACAATATGATGAACATCAGAAATAAGCTTTCTTTCCAGTCTTTGCAGTCAAGGTTTCACTAATACTCATGGGTAGTGTTGGCATGCAGAACTGCAATATTTTTTAAAAACTTACATCTAATCAAAGTAAAACCTTGGTTTTACCTTTCTAAAAAATAAAATAATGTGAAATAAGAGTGTGATTACTTTTTGAAGGATTAGTTAGTGGAAGTATGAAATCAAAAGGCAAAGTGTTCTTTATTCCCCTCCCCTTCCCCAGCATTGTTCCATATTGTAATTTCTGAATCATTTTGCTCATTACAAGAATTTACTTCTGTAGGTTACAATATTCTGTCAATATTGTCACTTCTGTGGATACTTACAGTTGGAAGTTTGAAAATCCTAAAAATACGTACAAATTAATACCTCTCCACATTTTTTTTTTCATTGAGAGGAATTGCTTGTCTTACCAGGATTTTCATGACCAGTGCAATGAAGAGTAAGGGCATAATGTCTCCAGTCCCCAAGGTTCTTTAGCACCAATATGTTTTGTAATACCAAAATTGCACTTAAAAAGTGACACAATTAGTTCTGAAACCCGATGTAGCTCAGAGTTTCTTACATGAGTTTATCTGAAGGCTCCTATCGACACATCTTCCTTATAGGATTATTTCTAAAATCCTATTTCCGTGTGAAGACACACATATTTATGCTGGTTTGTCATTGGAGGTGGTCTCAGCTAGTTATACTATCTACAGGGTGAAATAGTTCTTTATTAATTTAAAGTACTTAATTTAGGTCATTAATCTTTTGGTGTGGGTATTAACTGATTTTGGGGCTAATGTTGGCTTAGAGTTTCTATGAGTAGTTTTAATGAAGAGAAAAAAAGAGGGCAGGATATGTGCTGACTGTGTTGTAAGCAAACAGTAGGTTTGTTACTCTTCTAGTGCTGCATTGAAGCCACACAATTATACGTACAGAGCTTTTTTTCAAGTTGAGCATATTCATCTCTTACAAGAAGCATTTCAAATGACTACAGATGTAACCCAGCTGGTTTAGATGTGAATGTGTGTACTCTGTTCCTACCCAGGCTAGTTAGAAAATACCTTAAAATGGTGAGGCTTGGTGCCAAGTTAGGGTAGTTTGTCTCTTTTTTGAGCAATGGGGTAAGGATTTAGGAAATAGTTACTGCAGCATGGAACTCCACAGAGCTCTTCACTAAGTTAGTTCTTCTCCATACAATTACATCTGGTCTGTAGAAGATTCTACTGCAAAATTGTATAGACCAAACCAGATTAATCCTAAAATAGATTCAAGGAAATGTTTATTTCTTGTGCAAAGATACAATCCTCGTAAAATTTCTTGGGTTTAGGTAACGTTGGACTTATTAATATTAATGTTGAAAGTGTGTTTGTAAATAATTAACTTGGTGGTTTGAATAATTTACAGAGTATGTGCACCAGAGGAAACCACGTTTCATTTACTGCACTTATCACTGATGAGAGAATATATTGATTATGAATTTTCCCCAGTAAAAGTAAGTTCTAATGGAGCTGAGATGGGAAAAAAATGTGTGAATGTGTGAAGTCTTTATGCAGAAATGATAACACAAATTGTACTCTTGTGTGTTTTTCTTTTTTCCTTTTTCTTTTTCCTCCAGGACAAGATTTCTTTTGAGTATGATATTGAAAGGATAATAGATGATTGGATCTTAATGGGTTTCCTTGTAGGAAATGATTTTATTCCTCATCTACCTCATTTACACATTAATCATGATGCACTGCCGCTACTTTATAGAACATACATGGCTGTCTTGCCAGAACTAGGAGGTGAGAAAACTAAGTTCAGTTGTGGAAAGTAGAAGCATTAACGTTGGTGTATTTATATTTATTAACCTTTTTAGAATGTTTAGCATTTACTACACTTTCCTTAGAGAGGCAGCAAGATTGCATTTTATTATCTGTGGGGCATTTAAATGCAAATTTTGAAATTGTTGAATTGTTAGTTCAAAAGCATACTTAATTTTCTCAACAGGTTACATCAATGAAAATGGGCATCTGAATTTAGAACGTTTTGAGAAATATCTCACAAGATTGTCAGATGTAAGTAACTTTGAAATTTATAGAATGTTGAATTTAAACTCAGTGTTGTACCCTAAAATACACTATACTGTAGTTTTAATGAACTGTTAAATGGCTGTGTTTTACAAGTGGTTTAATCAGCTGTTCTAGCATTGAACAGATGGAATCCAATCAGTTGTTGTCTGATGTTATAGCATAAGAGGAAAAGGATTGAATCATTTGATCTGTGCTTTAGCCAGCACAGTGCTTTTAACACTGCAAGTCAAATGAGGATTCACCAGTAGAGTCATGGTCCTCACTTCCTGTCAAAGTGTATGGCATTATTGGGCAAAGCTGGTTAGAGCAGGTGCCAGTAATGCCAGGGATGTGGGTTCAGTCCCTCTAGGGCAGGTGCCAGTAATGCCAGGGATGTGGGTTCAGTCCCTCTAGAGCAGGTGCCAGTAATGCCAGGGATGTGGGTTCAGTCCCTCTAGGGCCAGTTTGGACTCAGTGATCCTTGTGGGTCTCTTCCAGCTCAGAATTGTCTGTGATTTCTGTGTATTCTTAAAGCTTGCTGCAGGCAGCGATGTTCTTTGTTTCCCCTGCTGGTAGTTTCCTGTGAGGTAAGCTATGTCTGAAGGTCTTGAAGGGGAGATTTGTTTGCAAGTTTTTTATGAAGATCACGAGTTAAGATCGAGGAGCATCTCTGAGAGGCAGGCATCAGTGTTGTTCATGAACTAACTGGTGTACAGGAGGTAATCCTGTTAAGTGCCTGTGCAGCAATCCATCCTAGAGATGAGGTAAGGTATAGGCCATATAGAAATGGAAAGGATTAAACCTTCTGCTGAACTTGGGAAGAGGGAGATCATCTGTTGTCCTGGCTTCAGCCTTGTTTTCTGGTTCTTGGATAGAGCTGTGAGAGTGTTAGATCTGTGGCACAAGGCTGTATTAACCAGACCCTCTATGTGTACTCCTTCTAGAGTTGATAGTGAAGAGTAGAAGTTATTTAATTCTTTTTTGTTACACCTTGCTGCCTTACTGAAAGAAAACAAAATATGGCTTGGCTGTATGTTACATGTTGCTGAGAAACGGGATATTTAGTTTTAATCTATTTAGTTGTTTCTCTAGGGCAGAATGTTTATGTACAGACGACTCTAGATGTAATCTAATGCATGTATTGAAAAGACATTGTTTAGCTGACATTGTAAATTTGACATTCCTCAAATATTTGCAAACTTACTTCAATCTCACAGTTTGATCGTGAACACTTCAGTGAAGTCTTTGTTGACCTAAAATGGTTTGAAAGTAAAGTGGGCAATAAATACCTCAACGAGGCAGCTGGGATTGCAGCAGAGGAAGCCAGAAAAAATAAACAAAAGAAACAAAAGGTCAGTGTTTTATATGCACAGTTTTGTAAATAAGAATGTTACTCTTTGCAAATCAGCAGTTTGATCTTAGACAAATTAGGTGGCATATACCTCTGTTTTGAGATTTTTTCAAACCAGAAAAGGTAGTAAATTTTAACAGTTTGCATTCTGCCTGTATGCATTGATGGTTGTGAGTGATGAAATGATTGTCAGGGGGCAGGTGCTCATGATTTTTACAGTCTCATAACCTTGTATTTAAAGCTTTGCTGTTCTTCAAAAGCAGCAGAACTTAACTTTTGTTTGAGTATTGATCAAACCTGCTATGCTTCATAATCTTAATTTTTAATGCATAGCCTGCTAGAAGTTCCATATATGTCAGATAGAGCATTCATGTGGGTCTTGGTATTGGCTACCTACTGGACAACAAATAGGGAAAGAGCAATTTCATTGCTGAGGTATCTCAGATTAGCATTAAACTTGCTGTTCTAGATACAACCAATTAGTAAGGAACAGCACTTGTATACGTGTGTGTACTGCTACATAGCAGTATCTTGTCTCTGCCCCAGTGTCAAGTTCCCTACCACCACTTCCACTGACTGCCCTTCAATATATGCTTTAGCAGGGTATAGAGTAGCAGGAGAAAATTCCTTTGCATTTAATCTGTCTCTGTATATTGTACCTCTGTGTACAGAGCAGTTTTGGAAAGAGTAGAATTTTGAAACACAAATATTCAGGTATTTTTTTGAAGTAGTTAACATTTTGAGACTGCTCCTTTTGTCTGATCTGTTGTTTTTGTCTGCTTAAATAATTTTCTTGAAGCAATTGTAAGAGAAGGAAATGGGATTTATAATAAATAATATTATACATTTAGATTTTGAGTTGCAAGTTTTGCAAGGGTTTTGTGCATGTTAACCTGTAGTTTTACAATATCTCAAATCTTAATAGGCTCAGGAAAATTCTATATCTTTGGCTGCTTTAGAAACAAATGAAGGTGAAGTGACCCCTAAAAGTAAGTGCAAATAATTTTTCCATACACATATAACAAAAAGGATTGTGTATAGATTTCAAAGAACTGTAAGAATTGCATGTCAGAGATGAGCTTAATCTGAGTGCAATACTCATGTAGTCAGCTGTTGGGAAGTGGAGCTGCTCTTGTGAGAGAGAGTGGAGTTAAAACCTTAGAGGTGCTTCTTCCCTGCCCTGTATTTCCATGATGAGTTAAAGGAATTAATCAACGAACCTTCAACCATATTATGTTTTTGATAATTGTATGCATGGGTGTCTTCATAGATGGGAGGGCCACAGCAACAGACTTTGTATGGCTTTAGGATTTCTGGTTGTGGTTGTTTTTAAACTCGTTCTACTTGTAAGAAATGTTTTTTCCTCATGTTTTGAAATTAATTGTCAGAAATGTATGAATATTACTACATGATATTAGACGATGTTGCTAAACATAATTAAATTTTAAAATCCATTTTAATATTTTCTCAGATTTTTTTCTGATGGTTTATATTGTCTTCCCTGTTCATGTAATTTGGCTAAAAAAATGGATTGCCTGTTTTAAAAATTCCAGAATTTCTCTGGGTAAAGATTTTGTTGGATTGTTTCATGTTACTTTCAGTGCAAGGAAGATGTGAGCACCTATAGCTTTGAATTGAGAAGTAAAGTTAAGGCATTATGTCAGAAGTAAGTGTTTTCCAACCTTACTGTACAAGAGAAGTGAACGTTAATCCTTTTTTTTCCATGACTTGTTTTCCAGCCACATTGGAAGATGAACCAGAAGATGATGATCTGTTTGAAACTGAGTTTAGGCAATACAAAAGAACTTACTACATGACCAAAATGGGTGTGGAAGTAGTGTCTGAGTAAGTATATAGTTCTTTTTTTATTCCTAAATGCTGAAGACAAGTCTTTGTAGATGTGTATTAAAAACATACATTTGTAAATATGTATTAGAGACTATTTTCAGGAGTTTGTAGTGACAGGACAAGGCATAATGGCTTCAAACTGAAAGGGAGTAGGTTTACATTAGATAATAAGGAAGAAACACTTTACTGTGAGGGTGGTGAGGCACTGGAGCAGGTTGCCCAGAGGAGTTAGGGATCTCCCATCCCTGAAAATGTTCAAGGCCAGGTTGGATGGGGCTTTGAGCAGTCTGGTCTATGGAGGGTGTCCCTGCCCATGGCAGGGAGTTGGAATAAGATGATCTGTAAGGTCTCTTCCAACCCCCAACATTTTGTGATTCTAATAAAAGACAGAATATTCATCCCATGTCAAAAGCAGAGAACACATGGCAGAGTACTGCAGTGGTGATGATTTTGCCTAATGCAACAAGAGCTGCAAGTCAAGTTTTCTGTAATAACTACTTTTTATATACCAGTGAAGCTAATAAGTATCTTTCCTTTTTCTTTTAAGTGCTTTCTTGGCTGATCAAGCTGAATGTTATGTCCAGGCAATACAGTGGATTTTGCATTATTATTACCATGGAGTTCAGTCATGGAGCTGGTAAGAAAAAACATCAAATGAGAAACTGCTATTTCACCTTGTATGCTGGGAACATTTAATGTAGTTGGTTTGTTTCTGATCTGTGAACACTGCTATGCTCTAATTAAGTCAGCTAACTAACTTAGGATTTTTTTTAACCTGCAGGTATTACCCTTATCATTATGCACCTTACCTGTCAGATATTCACAACATCAGTGAACTCAAAATCAAATTTGAACTTGGAAAACCTTTCATGCCATTTGAGCAGCTTCTTGCTGTTCTTCCAGCAGCTAGCAAAGATCTGCTACCGAAATGTTACCAGGTAAGATACAGAATTGAATTGCATTATCTATCTACTGCTTACTTGTTATTTTACTCTATTCTTGGTGGTTTTGCATGTCTTGTCAATTATATTCTATTTCTACATTCTACCTGTTACTGTATGTAGTGCATTGTAAAGTTAGTAATAAATACAAAATTTTCCATTTGCTAATCAATTTCCAGCTAGGACAGTTAAGTGTTTCATTTCTGTACAGCACTGGATTGGTTTTAATACCAGTTCCTTTGTCTCTTCCTACATTTGGTGCTAAACTGCCTTTGATACAATCTCTGTTGTATTTTCGTAGCATTTGATGACTAGTCAAGACTCTCCTATTATAGAATATTACCCACCTGATTTTAAAACTGACCTAAATGGGAAACAGCAGGAATGGGAAGCTGTAGTATTAATCCCATTTATTGATGAGGTAAGTTCTTTCAGCATCTCTGTCCATAAAAGCTGCAAAACAAGACTGCTAAATTTCTTAATTAGTCAACAGTTAGACATGCAATTAAGTGGAAGTTTAAATTAACACTTGACAAGACTGCAGAAAAATACAAATTTTTGCTGCTTGGGGAGTAAGTGTAGATTAAGTTACCACAGGCAAAGTTAGTTTCAGGTGGCAGAAGTCCTAAGCAAGGGCTGTGGACTTGCTGGTAATGTTTTTAAATGACTGTTCAAATATTTTGGTTCAGTTTCATTGAGAAAAATATTCTGTTCCTATGTACATATAAAAATAGAGAACAGCTGTAGGTAAGACATGATAAACACTTGTAAAAGAATCAAGTATTTTTGTAGGAAATCTCTTCACATGAACACCAGTAATAGGGAAGCATTAATTGGGAGCAGTAAAATAGTACTTTACTTCTGCATATTTGGAAACAGGCTTGCAGAACGGTGGTTATTCTCCAAAGCCATTCAATGATAATTGTCCAGAGAACTTAGACAGGAGAAAGGGTGAGGTTGCAGCTGGACGAGGAGCAAATTGGGTGTCTGGATTTCTCAGGTTACTTTCCCAGTGTAGTTTTTTCCATGCTAATTTTTGTTGCCAGTTTCACATGTGCAAATTCCTCTAAAATTTAGAAACGACTGCTGCAGGCCATGGAATCCTGTAATAAGGGCCTAAAAGAAGAGGAGAAACGAAGAAACACTCACAGTGCTTGCTTAATGTACTGGTATGACAAAGATGCTGAGTTCCACTACCTGTCACCATGGCCAGAGAAATTCCCTGCAATAGAACGATGTCACACGAGGTAATGCTGGCATAACTATTTTAGAGCAGGCTAGAAGTAGTTAGAGGAGTTTAACTAACATGTTAACCAAACCTTACATATGCCAATAGGTAAACTGAGAAATGAAAAATACTGAATTAGATGTTGCCTACATTGGATGGCACAGTAAAAGTATTTGTCCCTTCAGATGTTACTTTGCAAAACAGATGAACCGATGCTAAGTCGTCAGGAACAATCTAGAGAATTACTCAACTTTGTGTGACAGAGCATGAAAGACTGGTACAAATATCTGATAAATAGTGATAGTTTACTGGCATGCTATTTACAGATGCTATAAGCATTTGGATCCAGTGCAGATAATGAAACACAGATTTGTTTTTCACCTTCTTCTTACTGTAAGTAGCCGGCTTTATTTCGCACAGACTGAAGATGAAATGGAAACATAAGGTTAACAGTAGTCAAACTTAAAGCAGCATAGAGAAGGAATGCCTGTTGCTGGATTACAGTCGGTAAAGAATGGACTGTTGTGAAGATGAATGATACCATATGGAACCATTGCTAGATAGAAGTTGGTAATTACAATTATTTAAAATAGTGAGTTTAGCATATATCTTAAAGTTTTGTCTTTTTCCTAATGCATAGTCTCTTTGCAGCAGTAGCATGGGGGTTTTTATAATCCTTTCTACATATTTCAAGTGACATAAATTAGTTGCTGGAAAGCAAAGAGTTTGTCAATTAATGAGTGAATGAGTAAGGAATTTTTCTAGAGCTGAAGGTCAATCTGCATGAGCAAATGTTGTGCAATTTCTATTTTAGGTATAAAACAATACCTTTGGATGCTTGGCATGTAGAAATAACCCACAATAAGATAACTAAAATCAACAAGAGTGCATTATATTTTTGTGGATTTCCTACTTTAAAGCACATTAAACATAAGGTAAAAGATTTTTCTCTTCCAACATTTCAATTGTATTTAATAGATAACTATGTAGGAGCTCAAGTCTTATGTGCTTTTTTTTTCTTTTTTTTTTTTTTACCCAGTTCTATCTTAAAAAAAGTGGTGTACAAGTGTTTCAGCAGAGCAGCCATGGAGAGAACATGATGTTAGAAATCATAGTTGATGAGAACTCAAAAGACCAGGTAAGCATTTAGCTCCTAGCAAAAGATCAAAACCTAACAAAAAAAAAACCCCACAGCTGGACAAAAGACTTGTTAAGAAGTCTGAATTTGTTAAATAGTTGCATTTGAGGTGTCAAAATGCTGAATTTGTGGGAGAAACAGTCTAGAACTTTGGGAATCTACTAAAAGGTTTTAATTTTCCAGACTTCACAGTACGAAATATCAGTCTCCTTAGTTGAGTTTCTGCCCTTTCTCTGTGGTAGCATTTAGATGTTCTTGGGAAGGAGCTGGTAGCTAATGAATGGTACAAATGCAAGGGAACAGTCTCCAAACCAGTGTTGTCTTTGTGTAACTGAAGAGATGACCACTTAAAAAGAAAATGTGTTTCCTTTTAATCAGCGAAGCAGACTCAACGCCTTCCACTCTAATGAGGCTGTTTGATAGAGGAGTTAGAGGGAAGAGTCAAAGTAGCAAATGACAAGTGCAGAAAAGAAAAAAATTCAGAAATAAATAAAATAAGGGAGAGAGGAGTAAAACAATATGATATCATTTTACAGTAGAGAGATAGAGTGCATATTCTAGCTACATTACAAGAAAAATCAAATAAGCCAAATTAATGTATTGAAAAATAACAGAGACTCATCAGAAATAAAGAACATAATGAGATATTGAATTTACAGATGCTAGCAAGTTGCGGACATAAATGTTGTTTCTTTTTTTCAATGTGATAAATAAGTAAAATGTATCTTACAAAATACTTCAGTAACCTCAAATTGTCATTTTGTTTATTGTGTCCCAGAGACGTGAGTAGTTCTGAGTGATGTAACAAAAGAGGTACTTAGCAAGCATATATGAGCCATACAAATTATCCCAGGTTTTCCAAGTAACACATGCAACATGTTAGAGCCACATTTTTAATCAGGGATTATGTAATCTGTATCAAATATATTTTAGTTGGACAAAATGAGCTTTTATCCTGCAAGAAAATCTATTGTTTAAGTACTGTAGTTTTTATTGCAAAAACAGCTTTACAGTACTGTAACAAAAATCTTCTAATGTGTTGAACAATTAGTAATAAAACTTGCGGATTTTTTTTTCAGATGGTAGAAAGTGTTGCCAGTTCAGTACTTGGAAAGCGAGTTTTTGTTAACTGGCCCCACCTTGAAGAAGCCAGAGTTGTTGCAGTGTCAGATGGAGAAACTAAGTAAGAGCTACCTGATACATAGTTCTTTGTTGTCTTACTGGCTTTTTTTTCAAATTAAATTCCTCGGGCTGCTCAGAAATTTTGGTGTTATTGTAAATATAATAACAAATTAGTCCAGGTGTAACAAAGGCTGCTTGGTGGAGAATGTTTAACGTTGTTCTGAGGTTTGGATGCCTCCATAGCCATCTAGTCTTTCACTGTTTTGTTATAGATGTAGAAGCTTGGGAGAGCTCTTTCTTAGTTTTGAGGGAAAAATACATACACAGAAATCCACACAGTGAACATGCCTATACAGTCCTCCTTTATAAATAGCACATGTACTGGTACTTTTTATTAAAAACATGCTGCGTGGCCCATTGTGGAAGGGATAGAGAAAATTATGCTGCAAGTCTTCCACATCCTTAACAAGTAATTCCTAAGTTTTTTGAGTTTTGCTCACAATTGGTTGTGTCTAGGTTAATCTTATTTGGTTAAATTTCCTACCTGTCATAATATTCTCAAGGTTTTATTTGGAAGAACCACATGGCACACAGAAGCTTTACATGGGAAATGCAGTGCCTCCAACTAAAGTGGCTTATGTTGGAGATAAGGAACAAAGCACGTGGGTAAAAGAAGTTCAAGGCATTTCAGAGCAGTAAGTAACTTCAAAAATTAAAGTGTAGTTTTGCATTTTATGTTTTGGTTGTGTTTTGTTCCTGTATTACAGACCTAAGTAGCACAGAAGAGCTGCTGCATACTTGATGATAAAGGTTAATCAAGTCTTAAATTTAAAACAACAACATAAAAGAGCTTATGTTGAAATTTCAGAATATATGGAGTCAGTTCTGAGGTAACTAAAGTTAGATGCTGTTACAAAAGAACTCTCAAATGAATGAGTTCGAGTATTTATTCTCCTTCTCAATTTTCTGTTCTGGTGTTAACAATCTTCAGTTGAAAGAAGTATGTAGAATGAAGTAATACAGAATCAACTTGCAACTCAGATAGCTTAGCTTTGTTAAATTTGAATACAGCTCTTGCTCTTCTAGAGTATGAGGACCCAGTAGACTGTAAAGGAGTTACAGTTGTTTTGATGCCTTTTTGCTAGTCCTAAAATCACGAGCCAGACATAGTTATGTGATCCAAAGGAGTTACCTTTCTAAGGATCCTTTGGTGCACAGCACCTGATGGAAGGTGCCTGAAGATGCACCTGTAACATAAAGCACATACAATTTTTGTGTGTTTAGTCAATTAGCATAACTGACAAGAATGCCCAGTTAGAGACATAAGTGATGAGGTAATTCCCGCTCGGTTCAACCCTTTCTGAATTCCTCCCCCTCCTCCCCCTTAGACAGGAACTAAACTTTGTTTGTGAAAATGTGTCTTGGAGAGAGAGTTTCAGCCTTGGTTTCCCAGAGAATCTAACCTTGGACCTCCAGCTTAGAGCTGCTGGGGAATTTATTTTGTCTTTCTGTCTAACAGAGTAGGTAAGATGCTAGGTACGAATACTGTGATAGGTTACAGAGCTACAAATGTATATGTAGAGAACATAGAGAATACTAAAAGCAAAAAGGCAAAAATCAATTCGACTTTATGGAATTTCATTGTCTATGTTTGAGTTAACTGATTTAATTACCCCTAACCCTTCCACTGGAAAGATCAAATGTGCTTAAATTAATATCTGAGCGCTGTAGGGATAGCTGTGCAACAGTGGGTAAACAGTTAGTTAAGCCATTTATTCTGGGTATTTTTTGTAAAATAAGAAGAAAACTATTAGAATCTTTTTTAAAGAGGGTTTTTTATTTTATTTAATTTGACTTCAATAAATTAATTCTCCCCTCTTGGTTTCAGTTTTGTTTATTGTAATCAAGCTAAATGTTCTGTTTTGCATTCAGGTATCAGAGAAGGAAAGGAATAATTATCCATGAAACATCAGTAGTTGTATATGCTCAGTTACTCACTGGTAATAGATATCAACTAAACCAAAGTGGAGAAGTTTATTTGGAGAAGCAGTGGTCTAAACAAGTTCTTCCTTTTGTTTACCAAACAGTTGTCAAGGTAAATATACAAGTTTAGTATCTTCTCTGAATTATTTCAGACTCAGACTATGTTTTAAACAAAGTGTCTATTTATATGAACTTTTTTATTGTTTTGCTAGAACTGAATTATATTTAAGATTATCACTGTTGTCTTTTTCGTGTAGGATATCAAAGCCTTTGACTCTCGTTTTTCAAACATCAAAACTTTGGATGATTTGTTTCCTCCTGGAAGTACAGCCTTCATGCTGGGATCTCCTTACTATGGCTGCATGGGAGAAGTTAGTTCCAGTAATTTCATAATTTTTCCCTGTAGATTTTTTCTTTTTGCAAGCCTAAAATAATATAAGATATTGTGTGACAGTAGTGGCCGTTTGCTAGCTGAAATTTTTAATCTAGGATTCCCTGGTGGTTTAGTCTGAGAAAGAGAGGGATCTTCTGTTTTCCCTGTCCTTGTTGCTTATGTTAGAGGAAAACACAGAACTTGAATGCAGGATTATTTTTATTAGTTCTTTGGGAGAATACATAAAGTTCTCATTTGTGTTATTTTCAGTCATGAATTCCTTTGATTTAATGCTGACTGATTGGCTCTATGAGGAAGCAAGGTACAGGTCAAGGCAAGGTGATGAATCCCAAAGCATCTCTGTGCCTAATGCAGCAAAATTGTTGATAAAGTAGAACATGAAGTCTGTTATCCAAAGACTGCTGTTTTTCAATAACACTTTTGTAGCATTTTTAACCTTTTGTGTTTCTCTCCAAGGTTCACGATTCACATGATGTGATCCCAGAGGGTAGAATCCGGGTAGTTTTTAACATTCCATGTGAACCCCAGCTTGACACTTTAATACAGAACCAGCATGTGAGTGCTTCTGCTTTTCTAGTAAAAGCTTAAACAATAGATTCAATAGATTTTGCAATGGTAAATGTCTTAAGGGATGTTTCCATATCATTAATTTGCCCTTTGAATCAAATCCTTATCCTTCAGGCATTGCCAATATGTTTTGTTTGTTTGTTTTAAAGAAATATTCTGTGAAATACAATCCTGCATATATTTTGGCCAGCCGTCTTGGAGTAAGTGGATATCTTGTCTCCAGATTTACAGGGAGTATCTTTATTGGAAGAGGATCAAAGAAGAAGTAAGTTCTCTTAGTGAATTCTGACTGTAGAGAAACTTCTAAATTCTGCTATAACTACAGAATTTTTGCTGTGTTTAAGTACTGTTTTTATCAAGTGTACACTCTTTTGTGATTTGAAGCTTTCTTTGAAGTATATTTGCTGTAAGCTAAGTTGATATGTAGTACATTTATTCTATCAGAGAAATGTTTTAAGTTTTTGTTTACTGGACAGTTCTGTTTGTTTTCATATTGTAGACAGACATAAAATTGACTTTCCTGGTTAGCTATTTGCAAAATTGAATTAGGAGTTTAAACTGACTTTTTGCTATACTGAGAATAAAAAAAGTGGAATTGGGATCTAATTTCATTTTACTTATTACTGCTACTATAAAGAGAGATCAATTGTACCTGTAGCTTCTTTTCAGAACTAGTTAAGACTGCTTAAAATACATAAGGGAGGCAGTCCATGTAGTCCTGTGAATGTCCAAAGTGTGGCTCCTCTCTAAAGATACGGTTGTTCCTGTAACACTTCTAGTGATCTGATGTGTACATCTCTTCCTGATGGATTGTTCAAGGACATCCTTCTGCACCTTGGTAAATGCCAGGTTGATTGTGGTTGATTAGATCTCAATTCAGGAAGAAATATAAAATATTTCCTACCCTCCTTTGTAATGAAGTATAAGCACACAGGTGATCAGCTACCATAGCACAGCTTTTGGCCTGTGACATTCACAGCTGACACAATGTTGACAAGTAAACAATACAATGAATTTAAATTTTCTGTGGTTTAAGGGCAAGAATGTATGTTTATGTGGGGTTTTTTTTTAATGTATGTAAAGACGCAAACGTATTATTGCAAATTAATGAACTTGTTCTTGTTTCCAGTCCTCATGGTGATCACAAAGCAAATGTGGGGCTAAACCTGAAGTTCAATAAGAAAAATGAAGAAGTTCCTGGCTATACCAAGAAAGTTGGAAATGAATGGATGTATTCTTCTGCAGTAGAACAACTACTTGCTGAGTATTTAGAAAGGTAAATTACTGGATATGAGCTTCATCCAAATTACCCACCTTTGTATCAATTGTTGGAATTTGTCCTCTGATCACAGATCTTCTAAGAATGATGAGATTGTTTCTTTTATTCCAGTATTCTATTTTGTGATAGAGTAATTTTGTTAGCAGCTTGCCTTTGAAAAATTATCAGTGTGATACTAAATTAAGTAAAAAATAACCCATCTGGATTTCACAAATTTTGAAGCCCACCAGACTTGATTTTGATGGGGCTTTTTTGTGGTCTATGCTGATGTGAAACTGAAGTTGTCTTCTATATATTTGGGGGTTTTTAGGGTGCCTGAACTATTTAATTATGTAGCCAAGAACAGCCAGGAAGATATCTGCTACGAAGATGACATTTGGCCTGGAGAGGATGAGAATGGGTAAGCCATGGTCCTTGCCTCTTTTCTACAATAAGGAAATAGAGACTGACAATTGTGAAACTGGTAACCATCATGCAGTAGCTGCTATGTAACTGAAACCTTGCTGTTCCTCCAGCAACCTGATTGTTTAGTGATGGCTGAAAACATAATTTGAATGCTGTACTTTTCAGTCGTGGAGTCCAAGTTTCTGCCAGACTTCAATCTCAAGTCCAGTAAATGAGAAATACCATTTTCAGTGGCTGTTTCATAATGCTTGCTTTTAAAATAACCTTCAGTAAGCATAGCTTTGACTAGTCATGAAGAAAATAAAAAGATAACCAATTGTGATAATTCTCTAAAATCACTTGGAATTTGAAAAATAAGACCTACAGAGTTGGAAATACTTTGCACATTTTTAGTATACATTTACATGGGAGAAAAATAGCAACCTGGGTTCCAGACACAGTATGCTAACTTGAAACAGCTTTCGTGATTAGACAATAAACCCAGTCCGTGGGCTTCAGTCAGTAAATCTGCAGGACTCTTACCTGGTGATACACCAGTGTGGGACTCCTCTCATAGAAGAATCTCCAGTTTTTTCTCCATTTTACCAGAGTCTTCCCCTGTGAGGTTCTTTCTTCCTGTGTTGCGAGAAACAGCTGGTCACAGAACCAGTAATCACATCTAGACACAGTTTGTTGGTTGGATGCAAACTTAATTTGTTGTAAACTTTTAATTAATTTAATAGTTTTTTTTCCTGAAACAAAACTTTAGGTTATGGTTTTGAAACAGTACTCTGTAATTCAGACTTTTCTTAAGTCATGCAGAACCTTTAGATTGCATTACTTTATGAATATAGACAATCGCAGTGCCTGTGTGATAATACTTGACTCATTAAATTAAGGAACATTGTAAAATGCCTGGTTCATGCAGCTAAAAGCTTTCATTCATGCCATTTTTTATTCAGAGCTGAGAAAGTGCAGGAAATTGTTGCCTGGTTAAAAGCACATCCTGTGTCTGCTTTGTCTCGCTCATCTTGTGACTTGCAAATTTTGGATGCAGCCATTGTTGAGAAAATTGAAGAAGAAATAGAGAAATGCAAGGTACGCAGCTTGGTGTCATTGTGAGCAGGGGTGAACCAAAAAGCAGTGCTCATTATTTTTGAAGTTCTTGAATTTAAAGAAGACAATTGAAGATTACATGCCATTCCAAAGAAAAGGCACACAGAATATAATGTAAAATCTGGATTTGTAATATGCATCATCCCAGAAATTCAGAAGAGCTCATTATTAATCTTTTAAGAGATTCACTCTTTTAGGGGTGATTTATCAGCAGTGGGACATACTCTGAGCTGTGCCTTTTGGTGGTTTTGTAGATGAACAGGTATCAGTATTGAAAAATACAAAAGTGCTCTTTTTACGTGCAATCCCAGCTGTTCTTTCCTTGCAGTTTCTCTTTGGTCTGCAGAAAATTAGAAAGTTATTTTCTGAAGGCCACAGATAAAAAAAAGTGGCCAAGGAAATTACTAAAGTAAAAGCTAAGGACAAAGCCAAATGAAATAATGGGCTGATTTTTTGCAATAACTTGCAAGGACGTCTTAGAAAATTGGTGTGAAATCTGGAATTAGACAACTAATGGTTTTGTGTGAAATCCAACATGTTTTAATAACTAGACTTACTCTAAAGACTTCATTAAAGCTCTATACCATTATCTAAAAGAAACAAAAGAATTCTGTATGATCTTTTCAGGAGTTTTGTTTTGCCTGTCACAGTGCTTGTTCCTATATTGATTTGTAAAGACTTTCTGTTCCTTTCCTTTAGCAGAGGAAGAGCAACAAGAAGGTGCGAGTAACTGTGAAACCCCACTTGCTGTACAGAGTAAGTGATGTGAATGGGTTGAGGGGGTGGGGGTTAAGTTGTCCAGATCATATTTATTTTACCTAAGCTTACCAACTTTAGGAGAATGGAATTTTATGACAGTATTGATGAAAGGAAAGATTTTATTATGCCTTCTAGGAAGTAATTTTGAGAACAATAGTCTGTCACTACAAGGAGAGAGAATTTCTTCTAACTACAAACTCTGTCATATTGGGCACTGACTTTCAGGTTTTTTTCTACCTTCTGTCCTTTATGCTTCTGCAGTTCTTACTGGCTCTAAAATGAAGGCAGAATAAAATGTGCTTTCTGCTGTCTCTTTTCCCATGTTTTACTTTTTATTCAGTTCTTCACATAGGACCAACTGCACATCTTGCCCATGTTACTGATACAGGCAGGTTACACATGATGTTTTGGTTCTGTTTGAATTGATCCTCTTGATCAAGTAGTGTACAACACATTTTCAGGCAGAAGCAATGAGTGGGAGTTGCAAGGGGGAAAAAAAGAAAGTTTGCGTTGAGTTTGCGTTGAGTCAAATCTCTGAAGGTTTTTATTTTTGGTGGGGGGGGAGGATTTTCTATGTTCTTTTTTTTTCCCAGAAACTTTACTTTATAGTGTGTCTCAGATATTGTTATAAATGCATTTTTATTGTGATCCTTATTGTTTTGCATGCATTAACACAATCTTTTGGTTGTTGTCAGCCATTAGAGCAGCAGAAGGGCGTTGTTCCAGATCGAGATGCAGAGTACAGACTGTTTGACCGTGTTGTCAATGTCAGAGAGAACTTTTCTGTTCCTGTTGGTCTACGAGGCACCATTATTGGAATTAAAGGAGGTAGTATTTTCTTCATGATTATAGCTGTATAGCAGCTCAGCTAGTAATGTGTAAGAAGGATTCAGGATGGTGTTTTGTGTAATGGTTTTGAATGCACATATTTTTCACTATGAAGCATATGCAACTTGAAGCTGTTAGTTACATATTTACTGTTTTGAATCAAACCTACAAGTCTTCTATTTTAATTTCATGTGTTACGCAGCTGTTATTTTAATAAATACTTACTTACCCTGTGTTCTTTCCTATATAAATCAGAAATTTCTCTTAATTTCTTCTTAATATGAAGAACACATATCAGAAAAGGAACAAAATGAAGTTATGGAAAAATACGGGCCAAGTTATTGAAGCAGAAGTAAAACCAAGTATTAGCCTTAATACTTATATTGAACATAAAGCTTTATCAAATATGATTTGTCTTAAATGGTTTTACTTTGAATTTGTATTTTTATTCTGTGATATTCCATTTCCATTAATTGGCATGGATTTATACCTTTCTTGACTAGAAATTAACCATAAATCTATTTCAAGAAGGATTTAGAGCCCCACAGAGTGTAGCAGTTTGAGATCAAGTATTACAAATCGTTTTCTTACCTGCCATTTCTGTAGTTGCTTTCTCATTCAGTTTGCATCTAACAGAATCTCAAATAGAGTAGACTTGCATGCAGTTTTTTAAAAAAAATTCTTTTCTCCATAATTCTTAGATACTACTATAATTTTAAAGGTATATTAGTCTCATTATGCAAGAAGTTAATGTTAAAGCTGTTGGTTTCTGACTGCCTGAATGTGGAAGTGGCTTGCATCTCTTTTCTGCCAGTTTCTGACAACTGTGGCCTACTGCTATAAACTGCAGTTCTATTAATGCACATTAGCAAGGTGTAATGCATGGTACATTACTATTGGAACTGTATCTTAAAGGGCAGACATATGTGAGACCGTGAGAGGCATTTCCAAATTCCTATTAATGAAACTACTCAAATTATTTGGGGGGGGGTCTGTTGTTCATTTTTGGTCTTTTCCTTATTTATTGTATAACTACTATGGATAAATATTTATGTAATATAGATAGAAGTAACTGTATAGGATGATGTTTTACTTTGTTTTCTATAGCTACGAGAGAAACAGATGTGCTCTTTGAAGTTTTGTTTGATGAAGAATTCCTTGGAGGCCTCACTATAAGGTTTGTGTGGGGGAGTTCAGAGTCATCTCATGCTATTGGTATAGATGGCATGACATTGTTAGCTCTGGTTTGGTTGAGTATTTTTAATGCCTCTTCTTAAAACTTTGTTTCTTGGCAGTGTTGGTCAGTTTTATTTCCTTTGTGTTTCTTGATTCTCTTTGAGTAGCAATAATTTTTGTGAAGTATGTTAGATTGTGAAAATGCTCTTTAGGCTTTTTGGTGTATAAACTTCTGATTTGCAGAAAGCAAATATGAACCGGCAGAATAAAGCACTAGATCCAGACGTCTTTCTGAACAAATATGTAGAAAATAGATTCTTAACAGTTTGTATTCAACATGTAGATGAAAAGCCAGCCAGAAGGCATCTGTTCCTCTGAAGGAGAGACTCTGAACTTAATACTTGATACTCAGACACTAAATTAGACATTTAAAACCTGAACTGTTCTTCAGGAGGTGGAGGTGCTTTTGTTTTTAGAAGTGTGGAAACTCTTCTGTGTTGAAGTAAACACCTAAACTTCTACATGCTCAGATATACCCAGCAGGCTTCATTTTACTGTACTTACCTAAACTAAGGTTTTAATGATGGAAGTTAGAGGCGGTTCTTCCCTACTACCTGCATTCAGCAATCATAGCCCTTGCATGTCCTGTAACACAGATAACACTCAGTGTTCAGAAATGCTGCTTAACTTCAATTTTTAATTCTGCTACTGAACCTGAAACTTCAGTTTTCATTTCTAAAAAATAAAAGAATATTGTTTTCTGGTTCTTTTACAGAAATATTTACTACAGAACTGTGGTATAACAATTCACTCATCTTAAAAATTTCTTTAAGCTCGACACTGAAAGGTACAATATAAACTGAGAGTAGTGCTAATTTCTGTTTGACAGCCAGAGGGCAAAGGGGAACCTTGGGTTTCAGGTTGTCTGCAATGCTACTAGATTTCAATATTGCATAGTTTTCAGCCTCTGTTGTTCAAACTTGAGTCATTGTCTTTTGGTTACGATTAAACTGCATGAAACAACAATGGAATTCACTTTTCTCAAGGTGCTCACCTGCCAGAGGTTATCGCCTGCCCTCAAGTGCCTTAATTAACCTGTCTCATGGCAGTCGGTCAGAAATGGGAAATCAAAAGCTGATGGCCATAGTTAAACCTCAGCCAGCAGTGAATAACTACAGCTCATATGCATCTGATCTGTCAGCTGTATGCTCACAAAAGGCGCACCTGGGAGGCCTCAACCATTCTCCTCGCTCCCTTTTTGTTCCTACTCAAGTAAGACTTTTCTTGCATTTGTACAAAATGTTTTTCCCTAGGATGTGAAATATTGGCGTGGTTATCTTCATTGGTCCAAACAAAATTTAATTTTTATGTCAATATATTAGAAGTAGAATCATTCTTATGCTGGAGAAATTAATTAATCTAATAATGAAAAGGATTAATTTTTTTTTTATTGACAGTGGTTTTGCTCTGAGTAACTCCAGTTGCTTTTCTGAGAGACAGATACTTGGTTTGGAGCAGTGATACCATATTCAGTGTCAACAAATAGTGTGTTTGGACAGAGATGCAATTATTTCCTTAAAGCTCTGATCCAATTAATGCTTCCTTATAGGCTGTTTGTCTGTTTTTTCCCTTAGAAAGGGAAGACATGATTTCCCTATCAGTTCTGTTTCTTGGTTATAATTTACTTTGAAACTACAATAAAGGAGGAAAAATTACAAGAGAATTGAGTTTCTTGGTGATTTAATGACAATTTTTTTAACAAGAGACTTCTTTAAAGAAACTCACCTTAATTAGTAACTTCATGTTGCTATAAGTGTGTTTGAAAACAGCTGCCTCATGTTTTCAAGTCTATACAAGAAAAAGTACTTGCCAAAAGAAAATGTAAGACAGTGAAACACTTGTGATTTTTTTTTTCTCTCTCAATGATTTAGCAATTGAATGGAAGACAGCATTACAATCTCAGGGCTGAAAATCAGGGCAACTCTAACTCACCTCAGAAAGGATCATTTCTGAGTGGCAATCAGAAAAATAAAGTGAGTGTTTGGATTCATTTAGTATCAGACTCAAATGTCTCTGTTTTAGCCCTCTGTTCAGGGTGGGTGTCATTTTCTCATTATTAGGAAACTGCTTTGTTTTAGTACATCAGATGTTTTAGTTCAGATACAGACTGGAGCAGAACTCCTCTCAGTTATTGAATGGATATAATATCCTCTCTTATCCTTGTTTGGATATTCGATTTTTTCAAGTGGCTTTTTGCATAGCTGGGCTTCAGTTCTGCAGTAACACAACTGCAGTATAATGAAGTAATTGAGCCTTGTTGGCAAGGCCTAACAAAATAAATCATTAATAATAAAATCTAAGCATACTCCCAGTATGAAAGCATGTTCTTGAAACCATTCTGAACTGTTATCTGAATTTCATTATACTTAATCATCAAACTAAGCTCATTTCAGTTTAGTAGTGATTCGTGGTAAAAATTGTAACTGCAATCCACTACAACAGCTTATTTCATAATTAATTATTTCATAATTTATTACTTGTACTACATCAGTGTCAGTATGAAAATATCTATTGTCTGAGGACTGGTAAACTTGAACCTTACAATTTCCAGAATGTCTTGGTATATACTTAGCTGTTCAGAAGTTGAATCTATCACTGCTGAATTTGTTGGGGGTCTTGTTTTTTTATTTTGTCAGGCACAGAGTAAGCAAGATGATGAATTCTGCAGCATATGGCAGTCATTGCAGAGTTCTGGGAAGTCTCATCACATTCAACAAAACATGCATGAGAAGGTTTGTAAAGAAACTTTAAATACATCTCTGCATTCAAAATATTTCATACATCAGTTCATTGATCAGAAAATTTCATGTTACAAATAAGTCCTCTGGATGAAAGTGATGTTACATGGAGTATGCATGGCTCTGGAAAGGGGCAGTCATAGGGCACTACTATGTAAATAATAGATACCCAGTTTTCTGGTTAAGCTTTGATGTTTGAAACCCTAGGGTGCAGTTCTACCTCAGGAAGTCAAGCTGGGAACTGGCCATCAGTTTTACAAGCCAGGCTTCAATGACGGCAGCTTTAAATGTCAGCATAGAAAACAGGAGCCTTATAAAAAATGTAAGTACTATAACTAGAAACTCTGCTTAGGGGAACTACTTCCTGTATCTGACCTTCATTGAAATGTCTGATGAGCTTTTTGTAGTTATTGACAGGAAGTAATTTATTACAGTTTTATAAACACCTCACTGCGCTTGTTACTGTCAAATAATGTCTCTGATGTGCATATTAGATTGTTCCACACTTAATCCTGAACCTTTTAGGCAAATTGTTCTGTGTTCTGTTCCCTTGCCACCCAACTAATGTAAAAACCAAACAAAAAAACCCACATCTTGGAAAATCTGCTTGTGATCGTATTTGTAGAATAGAAAATTAGATAGATTATTGGATATACTTCATTATATTGTATCCTAGAAGAAAAGCATACATCAAATGACCTATGAAGTGGGAATTAAACATTTGATAAAGCCATTCAGATTAATGCAACTCTGTGTATTTGTATGGAGTTACTAATTGTTTTGAGTATTGATTGTTACAGTTTTAAGAGCATTTCAAAAGAATGCATTCTTTTGTAGTTAAAGAAGATTCCAAAATTACAAGAGGTGAAACTCAACCACATAATAAAATGTCAAACCAACAGGTAATTTTGTATGTACTGAGTAAATCTATTCTACTTTTCATTTACTCTGATGTGATTTGTCATTTTACAGATTTGTCTTTAACTGGCATCTTAGTTGATTCTTAGTCAGTAGATTTATTTTGGAGATTTTTTTTCATTAGAGGTTTACAGACAGAATATGAGAGAAAGTGCATAAAATGGATGATAATAGCAAACAACTTTCCTATTCCTCTTAGACTCTATGCTGTAATGGGAGAACACAAATGCTAGGTGTTCAATAAGCTGAAATCCCCTAAGAATATTAGCTTGTGAAAGCTCTTTGCAGATGCATTTCTATTATGATTGTGTTATGAGTAATAGAGTATTCAATAATAATTGCTGCAATTTATTTCAGAATTTCACAGGTGTGAATAAGTACAGTGTCAAACTTTTGAAGAGGAATGGAAGTCCCAACATGCCTTTAATTCAGAAGGCTGCAGTTGATGGTCCCTGCACAGGTGGAAAGGTAGGATGTAAGGGGTTAGTCCATTTTGTTCCAATTGTTCCTGGTTACTTGTGTGCAAATTTAAATCAATTTAAATCAATTCTCTCTTGGTCAATGCTTGCATATTTTAATATGCGGAACTTGATGCAGTCTTTGGATATCTGTTCACACTCTGAACAGACTTGACTGTGACCTCCCCAAGCTAAGAGAGAAAAAATCTGAATAAAAGGAACCTCAAATTCATATACCTTTCCTCTTGCATCTGCTTGTAAATACACTTAATTGATGTATCTTTTTTCTTCTTTCATTTAAGAAGGACAATGAACTGGAAAGCCTTCTAGCTTCTTTGAAAATTTCCAAAGAAAATGAAGTGCAGACTTATTCTAAGGAAGCAAGAGCTACAAACGAGGAACATCTGTCACCACAGTCATTTGCTATGGTCTGTATACTGCAGGAATCTTCACATTGCAGTTTAGCATCTGAGACCTTAGCATCAATGCTTCTGTTTAAAGAATCTCCATGAAATCTCATACTGCTTTTTAAAATGTATTAATGATATTTTTATTAGCTTTTCTCAAAGAAAATTAGCAAACACCTTTGTTTATGCTAAGATGCTGTTACCTTTGCTTTGATAAAATATAACTGATTGGAAAATAAAAAGTCAGATTCTGTTACCAATTAGGATAACCAGTATTTAGAAGGTCATGTTATCTGAATGCCAGCATGTTCCTGAGTGATTTCTTTTATTTTTAAAGAAAGGAACACAGATGCTTAAAGAGATTTTGAAGATAGATGGCTCAGATCTGCAAACAAGGAATGAAGGGAAATCACAGGTTAACGATGTTCCTGCTCACTCTAGTAGACAGGATTGCCATGGAGCTGCTGTGCATTACAGACCGACAAAAAAAATGGGTATGCTTAACCATCAGCTCATAATTCAGAGCTTCACCTTGTAGTGACATTTAGAACACAGTTTCAGCAGGGTACTATTTATCAAAATATAGTAATAAAATTTCCATCTTTTTTTAGTTCTACTTCTATATTTGGATCTAAAACTCTCTTCAGATATAGTCCTGTTTTTTGTTAAACAATATGAAAATACCAGGAAGAAATCAAATAAGCCTTTTTTTGTTGCTAATAACCAAGTTGCCATCTTTTTAGTGAAGGAAATAACTGTGATACAACTTTTTTTTCCCCTTTTTGTCAGCTGCTTATATGAACAAGCATATCCCTGGAGGCCCCCAGAACACACCAGCGATAGAAACTGGAGGTCACCCTTTCACTTGTCCGCAGCCTGCACTGTCCACTGTGTCTGAGCTTTCTCGTGTTTGTTCTCTTCTTGGAATGTCACAACCAGATTTCTCTTTCCTAAAAACACCACAGGTAAAACGTTTTTCTGCAAAAGTACAAGTTCTCCACTTTCTATCAACTGTTCTGTATTAAATATTTGGACTGACCACTGAAATCTATCTGAAAATTAAACCTTAGCTCCCTTTGTTGCCTTTTTAAAACAACAAAAAAAAACCCAACAAATCTCTGTTTCTCACAGTTTTTTAGCAGTACAAATTCTCTCAAAAATCTTTTCTCTCTTTTTTCTAGACCATGACAGTTTGCCACATAAAGCTGTCAAATGGTTTATTGGTTCACGGGCCGCAGTGCCACTCTGAAGCTGAAGCGAAGGAGAAGGCTGCTTTTTTTGCTTTACAGCGCTTGGTGAGGATGTAAAAAAATCTCTTCAAACCTCTGTCTGTGTGCATTGCATCTGTTGGTAAACCTCTGTTTCCTCCTTCACAGGGTTCTATAGGAGTAAACTTTGCTTCGCCTGCACCTCCTCCTCCACCAGTGTTTCCAAATTACCAGCCACTAGGAGTTCCTGTAGCACCTGGATCAATTCCTCCAGTATTTGCACAACCCCCTGGTAGGTGTTTGACTAGTACCATTTCAAATACTATCACAATAATGGTGTTTCTTTATATGAAAATGAATGCTCTCCAGAAAGCCCCATTTTTTTGGTCTTCGTGTGTGAACTTGTATGTCTGAACAGTTTTGAAAACTATTCATGATCCTCTTTGCATCAATGTGCAGTTCAGTATAAAGAGAATCATCTCTATTAGTTATTCCTTTTCCTCAAGAATGTATTTAGCCATTCAGTCTTAGTTGCTTTTTCCATTTTTTTAATCCTTCAAAACAACAGTAATTACTTGAAAGCAGATAGTCCCAGTCCAGAATTTGTAAGAAATAGCTTTTTTGATTTTTTTAACATAGATTAAAACCATGTTACCCCCATCCTATATAATGTTTCTCCATGCAATACTGGTTTTATTTGTCTATAACCAACTTTCACTGAAGTGCTACATCACAGTCCTTTTGTACGCTGCCAAACATGACCATGGTAAATAACCCCCCAAAAATTACTAAAAGTCCTGTTGCTGTTTCTGGCTCCCAGTTGTTTTGTGTTCTACTGAAGTTCCCATTCACAGCTAGGATTTAATGAGTCAGCATCATTGTAGCATCCTAGAAACTCACACAGCAGCTGCTACATCTCTCTTCTGTGGGGTTTCTCTGTTGTTGCTGTGTTTCAAAGTGATGGCCTTAACTTGCAGCTTTCTGCTAATACAGTTGGCTCAGCTGAGGATGTGGCCATCCCACATTATGAGCACTCTGGAATGCAGATACCATGACATTCGTGCTCCTAATTATGTTGTCATCTAGGTGTAGTTCTGTTTGTTTGGGAGCTTTTGATAATAAATAAATACTTAGCTATTTTGAAGTAAATGTGAAGCATATGAGGCTTTGCTGGAAAGATAAACAACATGCAGACAGATGTAGCTGGGGTAGTCCTGGGCTCTTGGGGAGTTTGTATCTTTTTTTTTTTTTTTTTGAGGAAAGAGAGCTAAAAGTTCCTTATTTTTGTAGCTAATATGATGCCTCCATCATCTCACATGTTTGGTCCAGTGTCCTGGGGAACTCCAGTGCCTAAGCATTACTATCCTGGCTCCTATCCAGGAAACGTGTCTCTTGCAGGAACTATACCAGTTGGTTCTCACAACCAGTTTATACCTCTGCAGGTAAGAGCAGCAGATTTGTCTTAATATTGTATTTTTGTAAAAAAAAAAAAAATACAGTGACTACAAGATGAATACAACACCACCCCCATTGTGAAGTACTATTTAGTATTATAAAATTATTGTTAAGATATTTATGCATGTTTTCTGAAAGTGGAATATGTGCAGTTTTTTGAGAATGCATTCTGTTAAATAATATTTATTTAATTTAAAGGTAACTAAAAAAAGGGCTGCTAGCAAGAAAAACTTTGAACTCAAGGAGTTTCAGAGTTCCCCTCAAGCTGCACCAGTAAAGAATGAACAGCCAATGTCTTCTGACCACATTCAGCAAGATAGTTCTTCAGCTCCTTTAAAATCTCCTCAAGCTGCTCAATCCACTGTTTCATTTCAAGACAATGTGGCTACTCCAAGTGTTCCTCATAACAAATCAACACCAAACACTTCCAGCAAGCGAAAGCCAAGAAAACTGGCTGTCAATTTTGGCGCACCAAAATCTTCAGAATAAATCTGGTAGCTAGGTGTATTTTAACTCTTTCCCCACTGTTATGTTCTATCATTTAAAAAAATCAGAAATCTCTATTAAAAAGACCAGCCACTTTAGGTATAATATAGAAGGAAATACATTTTATTTGTTATGATTTTCAGGTTGTCATTAAAATCATACAAATTATGTTAAAACTTTATTTTATTTTCACTTAATTTAGCAAAAGCCAGGAAGTACTGAGTTAGGGTTGCCATGCCATCCCTTGTGCCTAGGTTTCCAGACAGTGGCTTACAGACAATATCAGGTAAGCAGCAATAACAGTGGCAACCTTAACTCAGGTTGGATGTGCTTTTTGGGAGGGATGTGGAACAGTAATAACTTGGGCATCTAACAGTGTTTAGCATGATATTTTGTACTCTAGCTTGTTTTTAAATAGTGTGATAAGACAGAAAGGAAAAAATATTTAAATGCAGCTGTATTGGCACTCCAGGTCCTTCTGAGTTGAATCAGTGTAACTAAAAACTGACTATGAAGAAACTGCAAAATCCACTCAAGGTACTGCTGGGTTTTGTACTAGAGGGCAACAGTTTTACAGCTTTCAGAACATTAGGTGTTATTGTGTGTCTGGTATTGGAGTGGCACAAAGTGGTTGCTCTTGCACAATCTGTTCCAGGAGATTAATTTATAGGATGTATTGAATAAAAAAATTATTCTTGCAAAGTAGAGGCCCCTTTGGTAAAGTACATTTAACCTTTTTTAATCTACCAATTAAATTGTTTTGTGATGATAAAAAAACCACAAAGTTATCCACTACAGATGAGCATAGCCTCCTAAATGCTTGTGATATCCTGATTTTTTTCTAAACTATAAAAATGGCCAGAGTTTAAAAACATTTTGCCGGATGACTGTCAAAGTTACGTTCACTTCAAGTCCATTTCTCCCTCTAATAGTCTATGCCCTGACACATTCTCTACAGTAGGCTATTTTTTGTTACTAGTGACTTTTAATATTTATTTTTTTAGTGTTGTGAGAGAATTTCTGTGTTGCAAAATTAAATTATCAGGAAGTGTTGCTTTTGATTCCGTAAGAATATTCAGACAGAAAGCTGACTTGAATTTTTGGACAGAACTATGGGATTCTTTGTTCATATAGGAAAAAAGAAGGCTCAAAGGTCCTTGTACTGTTTTTAACCCACATGTGCCATTCTTATGGACATTAATATAAAATCTTCAGTCTAAGAGAAAAATTGAAGCCTCTGTTGGTGCTGTTTCCTGGCATTGATTAAATTTCATTTTTCACCTGTTCTAAACAAAGAAGTATTTTTCCTCTAAGGCCCAGGAACCAGAAATAAAGCAAACTTGATTAATTTTGCTGCTTCTGAACAGGTTTCAGTCTGGGTCTGCAAGTCCATAGACTTTCTTTAATTTGTTTTTTTGCCTCCATTTCTTGGTGTAATATGAAGTTTCACATTATTACTGTGTTATAATGTTTTTTAATTTTCATTTGTCCGAAACAGTTGTTGTCTCAGCAGTATTTGTAGAATAGCAGCAAGCCCTGTAAAAAGGATCAGAGAGGCAAAAACAAGATTAAGAAATTTTATTTTATTTTACTTAGTATCACAGACTTGTGGAATAGCCTACATACAGTCTTAAATTACATTGATTTTGTTGTTCTCTTTATAGTCATCTAGTCTCAAGAGGTTCAAAGGCATATTCTGTGAAGGGAAAGTTGTGGTTTTTTGGTTTTTTGTATTCTCATTAGCAAGATGGGACTGCTATGATGCTGCCATGCTGATATTTTAGAAGTGGTTATGTGACATTCAGTTAGTCCACTGTATCTGTCTGAATGATCTATCTGAAGAGAAAATACCTATTTGAAAATTGCCGTGACACAGATGAGGCTCTGTTAGACTCACACATCACAGAATTTTGATGTGTCTGTACAGCCAGTTTAGGCAGATTTTTGAGTTATGGAGGATGCTGTACTCATATGTACCAGTGAACACAGTAATTTTTGTTAATTATTCTACTTCAGACCAAGATTTCTGTTCCCTATTGAAGTGGAATTACTATGTGTAGTATATTTAGGTGGTTAAACCCTTTATTCTGTAGCTGCTGCATATTGTATTAGTCCCTGATTTTTAGTTTTTCTACTCTGTGGAAGTGACTGCCTGGTGCCCAGTTAATTACAGTTTTACACATCCTGGTAGATGAGACATCTGCATTGATCTTTCCCATGTCATTGATCTTTCCCTTTGATTTCATTTTTATATTTTAACAAGGTCATTATGTTTAACTCATACAGATATAAATTTAAGCATTTCTTTTTCTCATAGATATAAAGTATTTTCTAAGCACTGGAGTTTTTCATTAGATCTTATACAGAGCAGTATTTTACTAAAAATCCAAAAGGGAAGACTTTTATGTGCGCATTTTTGTAGTTTCTGATTTTTTTAAAATAACTTTTCATTGTTTATCTGCCAAGTGAAATGTTTTAAATTTGCATATGAATGGATACAGAATGTATTTTTTGTGCTGTTTAGTGTTAAGTGTGCATTTGCAGATTTTTAGCATGTAGTTGCACAAAGACTGTGCAAAGATATTTTGGAATATGAATATATGCTACACTGAAGGAAAAACATTCTTAAAACTTAAATGCTATATAGAACTCTAATGCAATAGAGTAATTTTATAAACTGTGTCTGTGTCTGCTTGGATTAAATATTGAAACAAGAAACATTACCTATTTTCACTGTTTTATTTCCAAATACTTCATGGGAACGTGTATATGCTCCAACACAGAAGTTTACGATATGAATTAAATCTCGTCAAACTCAGTTTCTGTGATTCTCAGAAGCAGGATCTGGCCTCCTGACTGTTTCTCGATGGCTTTCAATGTAACTGAGTTAAAAATACAAAGTTTTTTTTCAAAAGGCTGTTGGACGCCTTGCAATTAAAAGCATTTAACATGCTACTGATCTTCCAAAAATGTTTTGGCCTTGTCGCCAATTAGATTAAAAAAACCCAAGCCCATAGAAAAGTCAGTAAGATTATTTTCCAGTAAGCTCAGTCCTAGTGACTGTTAACAAGGTGGAGAACCAGCTGGTGGCTGAGGAGCAGAATGTTAGTGTCTTTCTTACACATCTTAGCATGAATTAGCTTGTTTAAAGCAACCAGCATTAGAAATGAAGTACACTCTTAGCATGACCAGCTGCTGCAATTTTGTGTAACTGTTTGTGCAACTTGGTGTTTCTCTGTAGAACAAGTCTAGTTGGTGTAAACACTCAGGTCATATTGCTCAACTTAAAGACACCAAGATAAAATCTTGCATTTCATAAACTGTCTTCAAATTATTAGTCAATGAACTAACTGCTGTTACCCTGCATGGTGAGTTCTGCCATCTCAATATATAGCACTGAAGAGAATTCAGGCAAATTAAATGAAGGGATAACTTGAAAATATATCAGTTATTGCAGAGTAAATCTTGCATGGATGCTCCCATTCAAAAATTACGGGACTTCTGTATTCCTGAATTTAATTGAGTTGATCTGAACTACTATATAGATGACCCCTGAGGGTGAGGAATCTCAAAGAAGTAATTGTTACTTACAGTACGGATGTTTTTTAATTCTATTTGCAATGTGATCTCCTTATGTATTCCATGATCAGCCTTCCTTACTACTGAGAGACAGTTATGTTCTTCTGTTTCTGTATCTGGAAAGGGGACAAAGTGACATCAAGGGCATAAGGGCAGTCTGAATACACACTCTTGGCCAAAAGAATTCAAATTCAGGTGCATGAGGACCCTTGAATATTGAGACTGTAACTGATAAATGTTTTGAAGATCTGATCTCACGAGGTAAGTGCCTGTTCTTTATTAAAGGAATCCGTGGTTCCAGTAACACTTTCTTATTGCTGCCAATTTTTGAGTGGGTGTTTACTCTTATTTTTCTATCATTTACAAATTTCCTGTTTCATTTCTGCTTTGAAATACAATGCAAGTCAAAGGGATGATCACAATACCATCAAGTGCATATAGTAAACCTGATTCTTATTATTTGAAAGGACAGAAAAAGCATTTTTCATTAAAACTTTTTTTTTTCTGGTAAAACTTGGTCAGTCCATACAATAATTCCTTAAGAGACATCCAGAGGATGATGGACATTATCTTGTTAATACACATTGCTCTTCTCCAAATGCAGGTATTCCTTAGGCTGAGTCAAAATAATGGGCAAATAATGAAACATTAAGAGAGTAAGTACACCAGTTTTCACTTCCCTTGCTTTGGTAGATAAATTCTTGGTTTACAATTTGATTGTTCTAAAGTCCGCCTCATTTGCTGTCAAAGTTTACTTGTGCTGCAGAGCTGGCAGAAAGGAAAGACCACTTGTACCTCCAGTGCAATGCAAAACCTCTTGCATGTGGGCACAGATGTGCAATTCTCTTGTGATAATCCTGGATTAACCAGTCTTTTATTGCTCCCTTGGGGTCATGCCAAACTGTGTTGCCACATTATGAACCTTATCAAGGAATTAATCTGATTGGCACTCTCTCCTGTGTTATTTTTCATAAAAGTTCATCATGGTGTCCCAAGAACAGCTGGGTTGGTACAGTTGTAGTGTGAGAGTGGGATGATTTAGCAAGAATGGAACTCCTTAAGAAACATTCCATGGCCGCCTACAGCTCAAATTACCCACAAATCTAGTGATCATCATCAAGTGATGTCATTGCATGTGGTTCTGTCTGTTGACTTGAGGAGAGTGGTAACTTCTGGCAGGAGTACAGGAGGAACTGATGAGAAAGGGTCATATGGTAAATGATTGCAGCAACATTCGTGTAAAGATCATAATTTTAATTTTGGTCCCTCTGTTAAGTTTTCAGGTGAGTCTTAATGAATGATGAATGTGGGCTGCAGTAGCCAGTGGAGCAACAGAAATTAGTGAGCTCTTTCTTATTTATGTGCAAACTGACAAAGAGCCCCAGGTCAATGCTTTCATAATGTTAAAACTTGTTAAAAAGGTAGAGCTAAGTAAGTGGGTAAAATGGTAACTCGCAGTTTGACGAGGCAGTAGGAGGATAGATGCACCTTCACCAAATAAGCAGCTGAGGAAGAGAAGGTAAAACCCCCATGCATTACAAATGTTGGGTCTTGCTCTGCAAGATTTCAGTGTCTGGAACCCTGTTAGCAGTACCAGTGGCAAGTTTGATTCATACTAGAAGCCTTGGGTGGATGAAGATGCTCCAGTGTATCAGTCACACAACAGAAATGCACCTGAGAATACTTTGTTTAAAAAAAAGGCAAGTTAACTCTTCAAAATACATTTAATTTGTAAATTTTATTTAATAATCTGGTCCTAGAAAATATCAAAACAGTGTCAAGATCATGTTTTCTTTCCGGGAATTAGGTCTGCTGTGTCTGTTGCAGTTCCATCTCACACAGTCTCTTGCTTGGCATCATCCTGTAAAGTGTGTTTCTCGCTGACTGAAACATGCTGAGCATCATGACATTGCTTAGAAATACTCAATATAAATTACTCATGGTAGAGGTTTTGCTGTCCCTGCTAGCAGTGTTAGGGTCTTCTTGACCCTCATGTTTTGCCATTTAATTGGGTTTACTTAATAACTTTTCTTTGCTACAGCATTGTACAGGTCCCTGGAATGCCTTCACTCCTTCATTTGGTTTGATAACCCAGTAAAAAACAAGACCAGCCACTTTCCAGAAAGCAAAGAAACTGAGGATTTCAGCAGAGAAGATGCAGAAATATGGGACATGGCTGCTGAGGTACTTGGTATGTGACCCCAGATGTGGCAGCTCCCTCTCTGAGCAGTGATGTGGCACCCACATGCTCTCACCCAAACAGGAGGACTCAGGGTGCTGCTGTGGGCTGTGCAAGCCTGTTGCCAGGGAAGTGTCTGTCATTTTCACTTCAAATTGGAATGTTTCTTGCCTGTGCTAAGATGAACTTGGAGCTTTTGTGCATATTGACAACAAGATTTTTCTCTGAGGGTGACAGAGGTTTTGGATAGACAATGAGTGCCTGTGTGGGAATGATATTGTTTATGACAGAACAGTATAAACTAATGCTAGATAAGTCATATATGGACACACTCTGCACATATCAAAGCACATTGCCTCTTTTATTGCATTATTTTTATGACATTACAA
This sequence comes from Phainopepla nitens, assembly GCA_013400175.1. Taxonomy (NCBI): domain Eukaryota; kingdom Metazoa; phylum Chordata; class Aves; order Passeriformes; family Bombycillidae; genus Phainopepla; species Phainopepla nitens. The sequence goes on from VXBQ01012610.1 coordinate 192,188, forward strand.
ACAGAACAATAATAAAAAAATTGTATTTCATAAGCCTCTCATAAATTACCCAATTCTAATACATGCTCTCTGTGACTAAGATTATGTGTGCATTGACACTTTGCAAGTTGGTTCAGGTTATCTTTTTCTACACATCTAAGTTCTTTGTTAACATATTAAATAGAATTTAAGATCTGCAAGAAGAAATTGACTTTACATGGTCACTTCCATGCAATCAGAAGGGTATGTATTTGTTAGATTTGGAGCTTGTGAAAGAAAAAAGTAACCTGCATCCATTTTCATTTTGAAGTTTTGCTTAATCTTGCAGTGAGGAAGGCCCTGCTTGTATTGTATTGATACTGTAAAAACACAAAGGATATCTAGATGTCTTTTTTCCTTAAGGCTTCATAATTTTTAAATGTTTGGAGAGGTTTTAGCCTTTTATACCAGTTACATCTATTAGCTGTATGTCAAGAGGTAGTCAAAGAGATTGGAACTTTTTAATGTGTTGTTCCTTAGGGAGGAGAGCAAAGCAGTCGTTTCTTGGCTTTCTCTTTCATGTGCCTTCACTTCCCCGTGATCCGTACCTTTGTCCCAGTGACCTTCACGTCAGTAGTATTCCTGGTTTAAAGATCCAGTAATGCCAGATTTATCTCACATAATACTGTTTTGCTGTTCATAATGCAGTTTTTTTCTGAGGGGCCAAACCAGAAGTGCAAGGGGGAAATATTTTCAGTGTGTTTTTTTGCTTTTGCTTTTTCTGCTGTAATTAAATGAGTTAAAACTAATTGACTAACTCTTCTGATTACATTTGGGTTAAAACTAAATTCTACTGGTACTAGTTTAGGGTTGAGCATTCTGAATTTTATCGGTTTACTATGAATATTTCTGGCTGTTTCTCTTTAAAAATTACCCCCCTCATCTAAGGGCAATACATTTCTGTCACTAACTCTGTTTCAACAGTGATTTTAGATACCATTCCCTCTGTAAAGCAAACTGATGGCTGCAGCTCATGATTTTGTGTAACTATGTGTAATTGGTTCATTGATACTCAGTGCCTTCAGTGACAAATCCCAGGAGCAAACGTACCTCGTTTACTGTAAGGAGAAGTTGGGGTCAGGCGCTCTGATCACGGGGGTCAGCATCGCACCGCGGGCTTCTCTCCCGGCGGCGCTCGCTGAATTCAGCCTTTGAGAAAAGCCCTCAACATTCGCTGTTTAACTAAAACCCTTTTTTTGCGTGCATGTGGTAGATTTATGTCGAGACTGCACAGACGAAACGCGAGGTTTTGCTTTCGTGTTCTTGCTGCGTCCCTGGGATCCCGGGCCGGGGCGCGGCGGGCGGGGCCGCGCCGCCCGCGCTGCTCCGAGGCCGCGGCCTGCC
>VXBQ01012610.1:193623-219428 GCA_013400175.1 Phainopepla nitens
GTGAAGTGCCACGTCTACGACCGGGCGGCCGCCGTCAGGGGCTCCAGCTACAGGAAGGTGAGTGCCGATGGGTTGCGGGGCGCGCCCCGGTCCGGAGCCGAGCGGCGAGAGCAGCCCGGGAGCGGCACCTGTCTCGGGAGCCGGGCGGGGCCGAACGCGCTCGCTCTGCCCCGAGCGGTTCCGACGTGCTGGCCCCCGAGAGGCTGCGGGGGTTGCCCTGCGGGGGTTGCCCGGCGGGGCTCGGCCGGCTCGGCCGGTCCCGGTGAGCGGGCATCCCCTGAGCCGGAGCGGACGGGAGCGGCTCCCCCTCCCGAGGGTGAAAGGAAAGCCACAGCCCCCGACCCCCGCGGCACCGCCTTAGCACTCGCCCCGTTACTTCGGCGCTCAACCCGTCCCACCTTTCCTGGTTACCTTACCTTCGGTCGCTTATCGACTAATCTCTGTCTGAACAAAACCACTTTTGTTAGTAGGACATAGCTGAGATTTGCGTAGAACTTGTGTTTACACGCGTCCCATCGTGTAACAGCGCCGTGTGAAAAAGTGTCAGCTTTAGAACGTGAATTTCAGGCTGCTTTTAGTTCGCACGGCTCGTGATTTTAGGATCAAGGCAATCTCCAGAATTAACTTTTTTTACTGTTACCTATTGCAGGGCTTTCCTGCAGTGAGGAGAAGTGTAAGAAATCCGGTGGATTTCCGAGATGGAAGGGGCTGCTCTCGGTGGAGCTGACCCTCCCTGTTGCTGGAAGCTCGTCTGACAGATGATCCCTGGCCTACTGTGCTGTCATTGAGAAGCTCAGAGGCATCGACCTCTGAATTAAGCAGTACAGCAGAAACAGCTGTCTGAAACACCTGCTTTGCTGTTTGCAGCTCTGATAGGGGTTTTACATGTTCCTTTATTCCAAGAGGTTTGGACTTCTTTATTTCGAGGGGTTTTAGCTTCTTTATTCCCCCTGAACAGAGGAGGTCTTCTAGAGATCACACACCCATGTTGATCAATGTTTCAGAAGTTACACCATTGTTTCTACTCTTACAGGAGATTCACAAAATAAAGAACAAAACAAAACAACCCAAACGTATTTGCTGGTTTCTATGAACTAGGGATCCTAATAATGCTATTTGTGTTTCCCAAACAGGTAGAATCACTTTATCCTCGTCCTGGATGGGTTGAATTAGATCCTGAAGTTCTATGGAGTCAATTTATTGGTGTAATAAAAGAGGCTGTACAAGGTAAGGGCTTAAACTTTGAGAAATTATTTATTTATCAAAATTAGTAAAATTAGTTACTTGGATAATAAAACTATTTTTAGCTAGTACTGAAAATCATCACTAGGTACAGGTCTGCAACATGCTTTAAGGCCCATTCAATCATTATGTGAAATAGGGCACTTGAATTACCGTTTTCCTTTCACTGGGGCCAGATTAGATTGAAGTAGAAGCAGAAGCAATGTGAATACTTGATTTACGCATCAGTGCCAGCACTTTGTTGCTCCAGCTTTTTGTATATGCATCCTTGCCCAGTGTCTGTTCCTCCAGATGCTTCTGTACAGAAACAGAGAGCAGGCTTGTTCCCCTTCCAGTGCCCCATTGTTCTACCACCACTTTGTGTGTGTGAGTGTGAGAGAATGACTGCAGGATGCAGCAGAGCTGTGCTCACTTGACTGCAACCTGATAGTCCTGCTTTTCCCATTCAAATTTTAAGTGGTTCTTACTGTCCTATTCCTGTATTATTGTTCTTTTCTATTTGTACTTTAGCCTAAATATTCCTAGTGCTCCACACACTAAATACATACAACTCCCTTTTCTGACAAACCTCTGATGGGTTTATTTCCTCTGCTTTTCTGGATGCTGCTCTAACCTAGCTCTTACTGTCTACAACCCTCACAGCTTTCATATTAATCCACCTCCAGTGTTCTGCCATCCATCCTGGATCACCTTCTGTGCCATGTTGATGCTGTGGACCTGTCAGCTGCACCCTGCCTTGCCTTTCCACAGTGCCCCAGCCTCCACGGCCTGTGTGTGTACACTGCAATTCATTCAGTTCCTCCTGTTCAGCCCCTCTTGCTTGGTTTCCAGTGTTGCTCTACCTTCAAACATGGCTCATGGCAAAATTGCTTGTCCCTTCCTTTGGAAGGCTGCCTCAGGAACAGGGGAAGTAAATATCACCAGGTGTAAGCTGAAGCTGATTATTTTGGGCTCTTGGGTTGTTTTGTCCGCAGCCACGACTGTTTGGTCACGAGAACAGCAATGCCACCTCAACCCCCAAAGACCTTACTGTCTTCCTTCATTTGCATTATGTGGGACAAGTCAAGAAGCAAGTCTTTTCAGCTAGTTTTGAAAAGGGAAGATTTCCTTGTGGCCAAGCTGCACACATTGTTGGCAAGTCATTTTTAAGTGGGCGTGTCACAGTGCTGTCAAAAGAAGCAGTGCCACCCCTTTTTACAGAGTGGTTTCTAGTCTAGGGCAGCTTCCTGAGTCGAATCACTGTCCGGTTGTTTATGCCAGCAGAGCTTCACCAGTGTTTGTGCTGACGCAAGAGAGGGTGTGGTAGCAGGGGCAGGAATGACTGTCTGCAAGCAGAAGGAGCACAGTGACACTTGGGCTTGCAGAGCTAAAGATGTGATTCCATGCACATGTGGATGAGCTGCTGTAGTTCAGTACTACCTGAAGGTGGAAACTTCTGGCTGCACGGTCCCAACTCTGTCTCTTACTGAGGCACTCCATCCAAAAGACAGCTTAACTGAAAAATATCCATGTTTGTCTTTAGGTTTGTTTTTGTCTGTAATGGAAGCTAGCTCCACTTCTGTGGGTGTCTGGAGAGCATGATAGTTGACCCAGGGAAAGTGATGGGCCCTTGCAGATTGTGGAGATGGGAAGGAGTAACATATGCCGTTAGTCCCTAGTGAGCTGTGGAAGTGCTTGCATGGCTTTGCCTGAAAAAGAAATCGTGCTGTTCTCAGGCCACCCACTCCCAGGTCCTCCTCTCCTACACTCCTGCTACCAGCAACACTTGTGCAGGCATGTTGCCTTGTGAAAGCACTGCTTTAATTTTCAGCTGATTGAGGAATTGATAGCACGGCTGGCAAGAAGGCAAGGACCCAGTGTAAGGGGAGGTGCAGAAGCACGTGTAGAGTTGGACAGCACAGGATGTGCCCTTTCTCTGTGAAATCCCTTCTGTAATTGTCACTGAGAGGGTGCTGGGTGTAGAGTCTGCAGGACGTGCTCACACAAATGAGCAACTTTGCATGTGAAAATTAACATGAGAACACATATGAACAAGACCTACTTAACCTGTGGTTTGCTCAAGGAGCTGGATTGAGAGCCCTTCAGAGTAACAGTACTTAGGACAGGGTGGGTAATCTGTCATTGAAGAGGAAATTTTTTAATGTGTATTTTCTACATGTTATTTTGCTTCTGTAAGTATGGCTGGAGGTAATTAGCAAGCTGACCAGAGTTGCTTTGAAAATAGCAATGGACATATTCAATTATTCACACTTCTATTAGAAAAAATGTTCTTTAAGTTATTTGAAGGTAAGGTTTAACAGCAAAATTGGTGTATATCCAAGTGTACATTTTTGTATTTCTAACTTTAAAGTATACTTTGTTACATTCAGTGATACCTGGTTTAAGCAGGCTTAGGAATTTTGAAACATTGCTTAAGAAATATTTAAAGTGAGACATGTCATTATCAAAGTGATGCAAAAAGTCATGACATATTCACATTTATGTATTTACTACCTGCAGGATCCATCTAGTTTTGTTTCTTTACAGAAATTCTTTCCTTAAATCTGAAAAGGTGTTTTCGTTGGTGCTTTCATTCACATTCATCCTTGTGAAATAGACATTTTAATTGATTATGTAGGCATATGTAATCTACCTGCCTGTCTCTGGGATTGTTCATATAAAGTATCAACAGGCCTTTCAGAGGGTGGAAAGGGTCAGTGTGCCACAACTGCTTCTGGAAAATACATAGGTTTGTTTGTCGCTTTGGAATCTGACTCGGAGCTCTCTAACATTTCACTGCTCTAAACACTTAGTTGAACAATTTGTAGAGACTTATAGTCTCATAAACTATTATTTTCCAAAGTATTCCATAGGTTTTATAGTTTTATTGAAGAAGTTATATTTTTGTTTGCTTCTCCAAATAAATGCTTTTTTTTGGTGATTGTCATTTATTTTCGGTTTATAGCTGCAGGACTTCACATGAGGCAAATTGCTGGTCTTGGCATCTCCACCCAGAGAGGAACTTTTATTACATGGCACAAGTATGTATGTTGTGTGTTCTTTAAAATTAATTTGTATTCATTTTTATTCATAACCTGGATGGAAGCAGGCTGTAGAAGTGTTGAACTCAAAAGTAAAAACTGTCAAGTCATTCATGTTCTCTTTTGTTTGCACAGCCACACCTTAAAGCAGTTCAGAACAGATTGTGAGTCTGTGGCCTTTTTGTTCTTTGTGCATTAGAAGAGATGAATACATACATATTTTTAATTCTGGTGAGAAGTTTGATACTCAAATGTCTGCATGCTGATTTAGTAATTCCTCAAATCCACCAGGAGGATATGCAGTTATTATAGGAACCAACCTAGTGTTTATTGTCCGGATTGGAAATGGTGAATAATGTTTAATGTTTTGGGCAATTTGTGTTTTCTAGCTTTGAATGTTCAAATACTGTTTTTCAGGAGGACAGGGAAACCCTTTCATAATTTCATAAGTTGGCAAGACTTAAGAAGTTCTGAACTTGTGAATTCCTGGAATAAATCCCTTCTCCTGAAGGTAAAACTGTGCTAATCTAGACACTACTTGGATGTATTAGAGCTGTTTAACTTTGATGACAAGTAAGGACAATATGTGGAATACTGCAAAAGTCCTGTTCACATGGTGATGTGATGTGATGTGGCCTAAAAACATTTAACTGAGCAATATTAGCATGGAAGATAGTTCCAAAAAAGTAAGTTTAATATTGGTAGCTTAAAGTAATTATTATGGAAAAAGATACTTGTAGGTCTAAGGCTCATTTTGTTACTTTTTAGTCTGTTGTATTAAAACAGACTAAACAACACCACAGCATAGATTTTGGATGTAGGTAGGTCTGGGTTGGAAATGGTTTGGGCCTTTGGTTTCTTGGCTTGTTTTTTTCATGTACCTTTTGCTCAGATTATCTATGGGAGGTACATTTCATGCTGTTTGTGGCTCGTGCTTCATACCTTTAGAAGAGAAAGATTTGCTCTAAGTGCAAAAAACAGAAGTTACTTTTCCTCTAAGTGGAAACTAACCAGCACAGTCACAATAAGAAATTAAATTCTTGGGTTTACCAGTCACTTCTTTTGTGAAAACTCGATTAATGATTAAATTTTGGTTAATCTATTAAGTCAGGATTGAGCCTGTCAGCTGTAAGGGAAGTTCCACTGGAATAACAGTATGTAATGCTGTCAGCCACATCATGTATTGTGCTCACAGAGGTGACCAGTGCTGGCAGTGCAGAGCAGTGGCTGTCAGTGCTCCAGCAGAATGTGCTAAAGCAGCTCTGCTTAGAGCAGCTGCTCTTTCCTGTGGTGTGTGTTGCAGGAAGGCTGTCTGTTGATACGAAGATCCTTACATAATCCTACTAAAGGATCCTCTAAAGGAGTTTTAGCTTTCTGAATCTAATCTCATGTCAGCAGCTTTCATCTGTGTTATCCTCTAAAGGTAATTGATCAGTAACCTTTACAGGGCAAGATTAAAAATTAAGTAACTGTTTTCTTTTGAAACAGGTAATCCATGTTATTTTTACAGTGCTTCATTTCTTGACTGGCAGTGATCGATATTTGGCACCCAGTTTTCTTACTTTTTCAACACATCAGACTTCTATGAAGTTGTCATGGGTTTTTAAGAACATACATGAGGTAAGTGGAAAGGGAAAAACAATAGGTTTCTTAAGTCATAATGATGGTTGTGACTTGGAGATGTTCAGGGCCAGGCTGGATGGGGCTTTGAGTGACCTGGTTTAGTGGAAAGTGTCACTGCCCATGGCTGTGGAGTTGGAACTCTTTAAGGTCTCTTCCAGTCCAGGCCATTCCATGACTCTGTGACTATTGGCTGTAATTGCTTCAGTGTTGTCATACTCGTTCTTCTCAGAAGAACCAGAAAGAATTTTTTCTGTGTTAATGTTCAAAGCCTGTCTACTTAAATAGTGACTTACATTTGTACAAATTTTTCCTCTCATTCTGGAAATGTGTAGTAGTAAAAAGCTTTCTTCATACATAAGTAACATAATAAAATCGTCTTATTTTACTTGATACATTTATACAGTTTGTGGTTGCGCTTTGTTTCAAAGCAGTTTGCACTCTTGTTTTGCATGATGATTTTATTTATTTTCCATGGGACCTCTTACCTTTCCACTGTGCATTATTCCAGTGTTTTGCAGTTTCACAAATAATACCATACTGCAAAATGCATTTTGCATTTTTGTGAATTGGAAAATGCACGTGGAGTAAGTTGTGCTGGATTAATCTCATGCACTAATGAGCCCTGAGCTATGTGTTGCTATATTCATTGCTCTAATGCTCACCATGCAGGAGGACCCTGTTGTCTTTATACACCACTCTTTCACCACTCTTATAATGTGACTGTAAGTTTCTTTTCATAAGGCTATGATGCCCCTACAGTAGAAGATTAATTGCTTTTCTTTCCTTAGCAAGAGCTGTAAGAAACTGTTCCTATTTTCTGTCAGGAGCATGAACTTGTAGGATTATATTCATTAAATAGGCAGCTCAGCCTTTTTAGACGTTTAAAATCAGAGACTTATTTTCTGAGGGCATTCTGATTAATCTGGAAGAAAATAATAGAAGAAATTAATAAATATGCTTTTCTTATTCTACCCAGTTGTAAATACTTCTTTTTTTCATGTGTATTTTTTCCCAGGCTGAAGAAGCTGCCAAAAAAAACAACTGCTGCTTTGGAACAGTTGACACATGGCTACTGTACAGATTGACTAAAGGTGAACACTACAGTTCCTCTAAAATATCAGTAAAACACACTAGAATCTAAGAAATTATGTTTGTTACTTGTTTTTTATATATCATAGAATTCAGATACCTTTTTTTACAGTTTGTGCTTTTGTATATTCAATAAAAATTGTGATGTATTTGCTGTTACAAAAAGAATTTCTGAATTAATTATTCTTTGGGCCTTCCTGGAACGGAAATATTTATTCTAAGAGTATAAGGTTTAAAGAGGACTAGCAGATGATTGGTGTTGAGTGAAGAAAAGTACCTGTGAAGGCAAAATAACAAAAAATTGTTACAAATGTAGAAGAATTACAAGTTTCTCTCCTGAGGACTAATGCCTGAGGAGTCAGATTATGATTGTGATGCAGTTGGTGTGGTGCTGTTGGCTGTTCTAGACAGGTTCGTGAGAGGAAATAGGGCAATTAATGTGTGTGCATTATAGTGAGCAGCAGGTAAAAATCTCTGTGCTCATTGTATCATTGTGATTTTGCTCATACACACTTGATTTCTATTTCATGGGAGCCAATGAGATATTTGAAGAAAACTCTTAAATATTTGGATGTCTAAAAATCTTACTTTGTTCTATTTCCTTGCATGCTAGGTTCTGTGTTTGCTACAGATTACTCAAATGCCAGTTCTACAGGCATTTTTGAACCCTTTACGGTATGTGCTGTTCCCAAAGAATGTTGTTGCTATTTGTCGTGCTTCTCAGAGTGTTACAAATGCTTTTACTTTTTCCATTTCATTTCAGAAATGTTGGAATCCCACTTTGTGTAATCTACTTTCTATTCCAATGTCTATTTATCCACCAGTGAAAGACACAAGGTAACTATTTGGCATAATTAAAAGAATATGGTAATTGTTAAATTAACTCTTAAATTAATTATTATTAATTAAGAAATACTAGTATTCTGCACAGGCCAAATAATACACAGGTGCACAAAAAATATATATATATATGCAGTTATGCCTTAAATAAAAGTATATGAAGTTCAAAACTTTTTTACTGTGTTTCTTAAAGTGATAGTTTTATTTTTTTTCTTTAAAATAAATCAGTAGCATTACCTTTTATGTGTGATCCAGACCCAGGCTGTATGTACCTAGATTTCATTTTAACAAAAAGGTCGTTTTAATGTGATTTGTTTTAAGCTTCAGCTTTGGATCAACTGACTCTGAAATATTTGGGGTACCTATTCCAATAATGGCAGTGGTAAGTGAAAATATTTTCTTAAGTCTGTGTGTTTATACTCTGTTTGGCTTTGATTTAGGACTTGCTTCTTTCATTTGTATTCTCTATTCATTCTCTGTGACTTGACTACAATAGAATTGATTGTTGATTTTTTCTCCAAAATCCCAGCCTACAACCTTAGGGGGAAGGAGGAGAAAGGCACAAGAAGGGATTTCTAGAGGTTGAGGTCCATTTGTGTGACCAAATGATTAAGTACTGAATGTAGGACTCTAAGCTCTGGTGATGTGTGTGTCTGGCTTACAATCAGTTGTTCTGTATACAGTTATGCAAGAGTCCATTCTTGACTTGAGCAAGACCAAACAACTGTAAGAGTATTTGTTCATAGATCCACTTGTGGTACCTTTTATCTCTTTTTTATTTTTCACTAAGGATAAGTGTCAAATAATGTGTTCTTTCCTCAGTAGTTAGAATTTGGATAAGAAAACATAAAGTGATGATTTGGAGCAAAATCTGCTTGAATTGAGATAAATGAAGAAACTGTCCCCTAGCTAACATGACTTTGTCTCCTTTTAAAGAACTGTGGACTAAATCTAGCTGTAAATTTATTCTTTCACCAAGGCAAAAATATAAGTAAATACGTAAGGAAATACATTTAACGCCATCATCTTGTTGAAAAATGGAGCATGGAGTAATTTGGTACAGGAGAGGTATCAAAGAAAAAAAAGGCAAGACCTCAAAACTTCAACTTTCTATTTGGAGAAGAAGGAATTCAGGCCAAGCTACTCTGTTCTGCTCCCTGGGATTGTAAATGCCCCGTTAATCCTCGTTAAATATTAAACCACAAAATACTTCTTTTGTTTCCATAATGTTTTTCAGTGTTGCAAGCAGTACTACAGACATTCAGGCTGTGTCCAAACCTGGTGTAATTTGATGCCAGCGATAAGTCTGACTGTGGTAATGGCCTGCAAATAGTTAGGAAATTGTAAATGAATCCTCTCTGAATGCTCAGTTCCTGGGTGGTTACTTGTATTCAGAGCTCCAAAGGGTTTACAGAGATATTTTCAAACCCTGCATTGTAGGTTGGTAGTCGGTAGCTAACTTGTCCCATTGTTTTTGTTGGATTGACAGGTAGCTGATCAGCAGTCGGCTATGTTTGGAGAATGCTGCTTTCACCCAGGAGATGTTAAACTGACAATGGGTACAGGTGGTTTCTGGAATGTGAATACTGGAGAGCATCTCTTTGCATCACGGGGAAGTAAGACAGTGAAGCTTTGGTTTTAGGGGTTTTATTCTTTCAGCTGTTCCTTGATGTCTGTTAATGCTGAGGGCACACAAAAGAATAAAATAGGGCTGTGCTTTTCCTTCTGTCTATAGATGTAGAAAAACAGCTAGGGAGTTCTTTCAGAAGAGAAGACTATGGAAAATTTTGATTAGCAATGTACATTTTGGTTATCCTAAAGTAAGCTTCTCAAGAAGAGAACTTAACTAGCATTATTAGTAATTTTATCTGCTACCTGCATCCCTCCTGTTTTGTTTTTGCGTGCCAGTATTGTACAGGATTGGAGAAAAAAGGGATTGGTCCTCTGGCTTCTCACATCAAAATGTTGCAGTGAATCATTGCAAGTTCCTCCCCTTGAGCCCTTATGCATTGAAGCACCTGCAAGGAGATAATTCAGGGTTAGAAGTTATTAGTTTTCTTTTAAAATGGGCTCCCCAGTGTGTTTAAAACTTTGTCATTCTGAACATCTGTGGTGTGTCAGGCTTGTTAATTTGTCAGGGATAGCTGTTTTTCAAGAGAGTGACACTGAAGATGATACTAAAGTAAATTTGCCTACACAGTCTCTCTCTGTCTGTTGTATTTTTAAAGAGTTACTAATTTCAGGATGTCTGCTGCTTAAAATGGAGTGAGGCTGGGAAGGAGGACAGCAGTGTGCTTAAGAGAATTTTACTGGATCAAATCTTGAAGGACCTTGGCAAATACATGAGATGTGTCAGAACTGAATAGCATAGACATTGGATTCCCAATGAATGCAAATGCTTTTTATGCTAATTAATTATGTCATCATTATGATATTTCACTTGGGAAATAATACATATGTAGTCTGTTAAAATGTAATATCAAAAAACATGCTGTAAAGTTTTTTCATTTGGCTATTGTATTCTGATAGGAGTTAAAATCTTCTAAGGCAGTGCTGTGAAACTTTTAGTGCTTTAGGCTGTTACTTACATTAAAATTATGTTCCCTATGTTCTTTGGCTGTTGTGAGGTATGGTTAATGGGATAAGTTAAGTGCCTGGCTTTCTCAGTGCCCTGGGCATGAAATGTAATGTGTTCCATCTTTAAAGCTGACATAGGTATTTAAGACTGCAAGATCAATCCCTGCAGCATCCTTGTGCAAGCTATTCATTAGCTGCTGTTCTAGTTTCTGGTCTACATTTAGCTCCTACATATAACAGTTTGAAAAAAAAATGAAGTAGTTCATTCAAGAACAGCCTGCCTCACAATTCAGTGATGGAATTCTTTTGTACAGGTTTAAAAGCCACCTCTGGTAGTCTGAGGGTTCTTAATACCTCTGGTCATGCCAAGTGTCATGGGGATCCCTTCTCTAGAAATAGCATTATGTTACACTGCTGGAGACTTTGGTGTGAGCATCTTTAGAGAGGCCACATGATGCATGGATGTCTCTGTCCCTAATTAGCTGCTCTTCTTTAGGATTTGTGGCTCAATTAATCTTTTGGGCTTTTTTCTTTGTGGCTTTACCTTTGATAAAAACCAAAGATTTCAAGGGGCACCTGCATGGAAGATCTGCAGTTATGTATATTACCTTCCCTTTCAAGAGACAAATACTTTAATCAGTGCTGCTGATGGTTTTATATTGTAAGCACCAGAGGGCCTCCAGCAGTAACACAAGTTTCTGCGATTGCACTGGTACTCACACACAGCTCATTTGGGCACAGGCAAGCAAACTGGACATTATTCTGTGAGGAACATATACATCAGCAAAGTCACTTTGAGAAAGCAGAGAGAACCCCTAGATCCTTGTGATCTATTTAAACTGGGACTTGTTTACCCTTGTTGCATTACCCATGATCTCTGAGTCCTTAGAAGGGCTCCATAAAGTCTGGGTGCTTTCTTCACTCCAGCAGTTACTGTGCTTGATTGGGTGAGGTTGCTGCAATGACCATTGACTACTTGGGTTCTCATCTAGTGACCTGAAAAACTTTTTCTCTAACTGCAGTGCAGGTGAAGCTTGTTTTCTTTTTTCCTTTCTGTGTGAGGAAGCATTGCATATTAAACAGGGAATTAAAAAGCCCATAACTTTCATCCTCTTCTGCGAATAAGATTTGTGCTCTAAGTTTGTGTTACTTTTTTTGTGTGTATATGTCTGTTACAGTTTTGTGTTTCCCATCTGAGAGCCAAGCCTTTGTGCTTTACGTTTTGGGGAAGAACACTCTTACTTTTTAGAAACCCTTGGGGCAAGTTGGGTGGACTTAAATAGAAAAACATTGATAAATTTTTAAGTATGCACAATCTCTTATATAAAAAATAAAAGTAGGCACAGACAGATCTTCAGTTTAAAGGTGGTTTCTTTTTGCAATTTGATAGCAATTTGTTAGGTTAACTTTGGTCTAACAACCTGTTGCTCAATTCTCTTGTAATCCCATCACTAAAGTTTTAAACATCACATTTAACCTCTATCAGTGACTTCTTTAGCTTGAATTCTACAAAGGAATTGATACTTCTTAGATGGATTTATTGTGAGTTTGTATATGTTTTTCTGGAATGCATATAACAATGCCTGCCATTTTTTTCATGGAAAATATTTAAGGTCTTTATCCACTGATTGGATGGAAGATTGGAGAAGAAGTTGTTTACTTAACTGAAGGCTCTATATCGGACATCGGCACTGCCATAAAGTGGGCTCAGGATATAGGTGAGTTCTTTAATTTTGTAGGGGGTGAAACTGCTTAAGAAGCTGTTTTATGGGTTCATAGTTATGTTACTGGATTGGATTTTGTAATTTGGGATTGAAGGAAGTAGTCTACATGCTTTGGACAGCAGAAATGCACAGGTTTTCTAATAGACATTCTGGTGAGCGTGTTTGCTGAAGGGAGTTTGGTTTGCACAATCATCTCCTCTTTAGTGTCTGCCTCAGACTGTCCTGCCTAACTAGGCTTTTATTTTCCTGAAACATTTTACTCCTCACTTGCTTTCAAGAGATCTTGAGCTCTACATCTCGTAACTAATAACAGGTTTGATTTATATGAAAATAACAGGTTTATGTGAAAATAACATGAAGAACTTTGCAAGTAACAGTATGTTGCTTCACATGGAAGTAATGTGCCTTTTGGCTGTTGTTATTATTTTGTAATGAAAGGTTTTGCATTCCAGGTTAATGACAGACTAAGAAAGTACTCTTGTTCTTAGGACAACTGTTCTTGGTATTCTAATTAGAACTTCAAAATTTACTTGGCTTGCTTAGAAATTTAGTACATTTTTACTAGGATGAGAAAAAAGTGGTTAGTGTTTCAAACTTTGAACTGTCTGGGAGGAGCTTTCTTCAAGTGTAACTCACCACAAAATTCCACATTTTTGAAGCTGTCAGCTTTAGATGCATGTGTACATGTATGTGCTCTGGTATGTGCCCCTAATGGTTAAGTGTGACTCGGACTGGTCATCACATCTTCATCCAACATTTGACTGAGCCTAGAGTGTAAGCTTCCAAAGGCTCCAAGGCTTTCCTCCAAGCCTCCACTAGGCTTTGGAGGAAATTATTCAGTTCAATACATAGTTCAGTGCTGCAGACACAAGTGTCAGTACTGCATATATAAGCTTGCTACTTCAGATTGCATAATTAAAATGAGTAATTATCCATATGGAACTTACCTGTTAAATTATTGGTATATGCAGATATGGATATTATTGGTATATGCCAAAGTATAAAGGATTTTTAGCTAGTCAGCAGTAAAATGATCATGACCTACAGTTGCTACCATAGGAAGAAAAAAGGGGGAAGTTTTAGAGATGGGCTAAACAAAAGGCAAGCTGCTTTAAACTCTGTAATAAGTAAAGCCTTTATTTTCTCAAAATATCGATGCAGAGAAACAGAATTCAGAAACTTCTGTCAGCTTTAGAGAATGGTAAAACTTTAGGCCTACAGAAGGAATTGGGTCAAAACACAAGGTAAGGTAATGGCCTCAATAAGGATGGTGAGGCTCAACATGGATGAAGATGAGACACAAGAGTGGTAAAGGTTTGGAAATAGTCATTTCTGCAGCAAGGCAAACTTAGTTTAATGGACTCCTTTTAGTGGAATCCTATAACTTCTAAGAATTTTGAAGAAGTAGTAGTATGTGGAATTTCAGCATGGAGTCAGTCTTACTTAATTTTTGATTTTGTGTCCTGGCGTAGAGGTACTATATGTATAATTCAGTAGTAGCAAAGACAAGAAGAAGGAAAAAATGTGATTTAGCTTTATTAGTCTGAGCACAGTAGAATCCACAGTTTTCCCACTAATTCATAAAGGTTACAAAGGTAAATTGAATCTCCTGATAAGTTACCAAGATGGGCTTTTCAAAGGTAAGTTGAGCTACATTAAACTAATTTACCTTTAATAGGAAAATTCACTTTTTTAGACAAGAAAAAGCAATAGCTCTCATGTACAGCAGAGCTCTAGTCTTCTGTAAAATCATGTTATGTGGTCACATGAGGACATCATTATTTACAACAGTGGAAGAGGGATGTTAGTGCAAGAGTTGCATGTGGGTGAAGAACACCCTAAAGAAGAATGTCTGTAGAGTTCTGAAAGGAGTCATCTGGCTAGACAGAAAATAAAAGCAGTGTCTATCCAAGAGGCATTTTCTGATAAGAAGTGACCTATTACCTTGTGAATGGGTCACTTGTAAAGATATTAAGGGTGCTGATAAAATATGAATATGAAGGACTTTCTCTGTAGTTGTTGGATGGTTGCACTGACAGTAGCAACACGGCAGGAAAATATTTTATGAATCTAAGGTTTTAGCTCTCGTAGGGTGCCATTATCATTTTTAATTCCCATTTTTGTCTTGAAGATTAAAAGGCTGCTGCACAGCAGATAGGAGAGGATCCTTTTGAGTTTAGCCTTCATATGAATAGTTTGGGATTATTGAAGTGACTGATGGATATGAAATAGAGGAGAAGAGATTATTTTCAAACTACATGTTCTAAGGGAAACATACCAAAAGGAGTAGTCTGACTCTAGATTTTTTTCTCTTAGTGACACAAAATTAATAAATTGAAGGAAATAATAACATCATACAACCTATGTATCTTTTCAGAACTTTTCACCAATGTAGATGAAACAGCAGAAATGGCACAGAGTATTGGTGATTCTCAAGGTGTTTGTTTCATTCCAGATTTGCAGGTAAAAATATTATTAATACCAACATCAAGAATATGTTTTAATGACCCAATTAAAAAATAATTTTTACATTTTTAAAGGTAATAATTCACATCTTATTACAGTATTTATTCTGTACTGTTGAGGTTCTTATTGTCTGTTGCTCATCAGGATACATAAAGGCCATTGTCATGTCAGAATGGTTAAATGCCATTCCTCCCCTTGAGAAAAACTCTGCCAAATAGGAAAATTAATGATGGACAGATAAACTAAATTATTTGCCCCCAGTAACACAGGCAGTGCCTGCAGAGACACAAACCAATGTTGCAGCTTTTCTGCTATGAACTGCAGTGCTTTCATTGAGACAATACTTCTAATCACTGTTCTAAAATAATACATTTTATTCTGCATTTTTTCAAGGTGTAGGTTGTAATTAATCAGAATATTTAAAAGTATCTAAATATTAGCAAGATTTCAAGTCCTGGTGTTACAAAAAGCCAAGATAATACTTAAGCACTTCTTCTGGGAATGATCAAACTCAATATAAGAGCTCATCTTTCAGTGTATTGCTAAAAGTTTTAGTTAACCATACTCAGTTTGATCATTCCCAGGACTAGTGGTTTTTTATGAAGAAACTTAACATCTTTACCTTACCTTTGTCTAAGTTCTTTATGCTAGTCGAACAAAGCAAACAAGAATTTAATTTCTCCTCCAGATAGCCCAGCTTCCTTCGGTGTCACTGATAACAGGCTGTAGCATACATCAATAAAAAGTATTATTGTCCTTTCCAGTATCACTTTTGAAAGTGAATTCACCTTGTTTTCAGGAGGGGGCATGTGTGACATCTTGTTGGAGAACAGCAATATCAGTAATATGAATGTGCCCTGTCCTAGACACTTAATGTACACCTTAAATGTATTCTAAATGGAAATTTTGTGGATTAGTCTTTTTTAGTTTGTCTGATTTGTATGAATTCACTTACACATTTTACTGTTGAAAGAAGCAATTTAAACTGTTCACTGAGTAAGCTAAAATAACACTATATACCTCTTACATATTGTTTTCAATTTTCTTCTTTCACTACGCTGCCTGTAATTGTCGTAAGTTATTTTTTTCTTACTCTTTAACTTCTTCCACAAAAGCCTACAAGTACAATTCACTGAACTTGTGACATCTTTTCTGCAGATTTCTGGGGATGACCCATGTTTGTGTGCCTCTTTTGTGGGGCTGAAACCTTCCACTAAAAGAAGCCATCTTGTTCGAGCTATATTGGAATCTGTAGCTTTCAGGTACTACTTGCTATATTATCTGCCTTATATTTTCTTATGTTTGCTTTTATTTAGATCAGCAGTGTTAAATGGATACATGGACTTTTGCAGTTTGTACAATACACTACTGTTACACTGGGCAGGAGTTTTAACTGCTTCCTTTGTTTTAACACTTTAGAAATAAATTTGTGTATATTTCTTAGTTCAGAGTTTTTGTCATTAAGTAACCATATAGAGATTCTTAAATTATGTTGTTTTCTGCATGTTTTAAAAGTGTTTTCTGTTTAAAGTTTGTCCTTTCTCTCCTGACAATGTTTTTTCAGAAGCTGTAGTCCTCTACAGCTGTGTTTAAAGTATCTCTGAAGCTGGAAGTTTTATATTAGCTTTTGTTTAAAATTTGAAATTTTGATGTTTTATAAAACAGAGTAACAGGCCTTTTAAACATCTTGAAAGATGTGAATGGACAGCAGCTTCCAGATCTGTGAAGGCTAGAGATGTCACTGCTGATACCACATCAGTATCTCACTGCTTTGCCAACCCCCAACATGCCTCAGACTGGAGCTCAGTATGGATTGAGCCTGGCTCACACTGCCCTGTGGCCAGTTTAGGGAGCACTGATGTGATTCCTTCCATGTAGTCAACACCTTTGCTTTGGGCATAAAATTCTCCTGCAAAGAGCTCAGAAAAGATGTCTGGAGGAGGGCAGCATTCTGAATTGCTGCAACTGATTTCTAATGCCTTTTCCTTCTTCACTGTAAGCCTGAACATGAGATGCAGTAATTTCTGAACTGACATATAGGTATCTTGAAAAAGATGTTAAGAGATAATAAGAATCCATCCATCTCATTCAAATACTGCATACAAATAACTAGAAAAAAGTGTTTAGATTGTGTTTAGATTTTCTCCCATTAAATGAAATGGTTTCAGGAAAAAGTCAAACTTGAAGGCTTCAGATACTCCCCTTACAGAACAGCAGGATAGACTCCAGTTAGCACTGTTAGCCTACTTTCCTCACTCTAAGCCACTTGTTACATCAGCAATTGCATTTCTAAAAACATATCAGTAACTTTCAGTGGGAAAAAATGAACCTTCTACAGTGATTTGCTATAGAATGGGGCAAAATATTTAGCCATGCTTTGCCTTTGTAACAGTGACAAAGACCAAACACCAGTTTCAGTGGGTTTGGGTTTTTCATTTATGCATTATAGAAACTTTTCAGCTGTTGCAGCAGTTCTAACAGAACTGAGGCTTTTTTTGCCTTGCATTTATTTTCTGACTATGTAGATATGAATGCACTTCATGGAATATATAATGCTTAATTCAACTAAATATTGTTTTAAAGAAACAAACTGCTGTATGATATCATTGTGAAGAAGGTGCACATTCCTCTTCGAACTATTCGGTAAGTTCCTTGTAACTTTTAAATTTGATATATGAGAGTTTGATTTTAAACAGGTTCGAGCTTTATTATGCATTTTATCTTACTTTAAAAATTCTGCTGTTTAGAAGTAGATGATTTCCAAGTCAAATGTTAATGTAACTTAAGCAGCAGTAGAGTCTACCCACAGCTATTGGCATTGGTGATTGTTAGTAGGGGAATAATGAACTGCTCCAATGATTAAAACAAAAATTAAAAAGAAGGCATATCCACATTTTCAGGTAGCACTAGTGCATATAACAATGCCTGCCACAAAGGTCATTCTACCCTTTGTCATCATTCTTTCATACTGAAGAACCGTATCAAATTTAGTGAGGTAACTGTAATCTCTGGAATATGCTTCCACACATTTATCTTAATTAAACATTGCTGGAGGACCACATCTCACAGTTTGGTTGGGGCCTTTTTTGAGCACAGCAGTTGTCAGAAGCTCCAGCCCTCTGAGGCTCTACAACAGAATTCCTCTTTCGGGTAGCCAGAGGTCAGCATGGCACTGCAGTCAGGAGCAGAGGCCAGCATTCCCATCCCTCCTGTGCCTCTGCAAAGGAAGAATAGACTGGCAGGCATGTAGACAGAAATCAGACTCTCTGTGGAAAAAAGCGAGAGTACAGAAGTGGGAGGAGGTGAGTGTTTCTGCTTTCCATCACATACTGGGACAGAGCAGGCAAAGGTGAAGAAACAGCCAGGGTGAGGGGTTTAATGAAAACATAAAGAGTACCAGAACTTTGATTACTTAGGAAGCTTTTTAACATAGAAAACTGCATCCCAAATTTGAAATGTCACATTAAAAGTGCAAACTTCTAAAAAACTCTTAAAAGATGGGAAATGTGGAAATATAGTCAAGGGAGCATTAGAAATATGATTCCATTTACATTGCAATGTAAACTTTCAATTGTTTGATCATGTTATTTTTTTATTCATTGATATAAAATTGCGGTTTTATATAGTGTCTGTATTACTTAACTAAAATCAATAGCAGTTCAGCTTGTGGATTAAATGTTAAAACATAATGAGACACACTCAGTGGGGTTTTCAGTAGGGTTGCAAACTGCTCTGCCCTCCTTACATTAACACATCTTTTGTATCTGTTAGTTACCTTTGATTTTTGTTGTTGTTCTTATCCCATAAATTCATTCATTTCTTTTTTAGCTGTTGTCCTGTATTCCTTGTTCCTTCCTGGTCTCTGGGCATTGTTTCCATTAGTCCTCTACAGATTCCTATTACTTCTCTTTGCGTGTCTCAACGTGCAAAAAAAAAAGAGCCCTCAGCTTTAGTCCACTTGTCCTATAACTGATGAGTTTTATTACCCAACACTTTCTATAGCAATAAACACTAGATGTCTTCTCTGCACCACGTTCAATAGAGCAACAGCTCCATACATGGCTGATATTGGAGTACAAGAGCATAATGAACTTATCTAGGACATTTCAGAGATTGCTCTTTGTTATAGTTATTTTGTTTGCAAGAGTAATTACTTTGAAATTTCAGATGATTAAAGATCAGCACTGGTAAGTTCTTGTTTTCTCCATTAAATTGGTCTCAAATTAAGAAAATAGATGGAAGCCTCATTTTGAACTTCCTCTTAAAAAGAAGCAACTATGAAGGCATTTTAACTAACTAATACAAAAATTTGGTAGTAAGGAAAAGGTACTTTTCAAGATCTGAGAACTCGTGAAAGGGTTTGTTTGGTGTAATGGTTTTGACTGTTGTCATATCATGGTGGTAACTATGTAAAGGTTCTGTTATAAATCCTAACATTTCAGCCAAGATGATGTGTAGTTTAAAAAGACAGAACTTTCAGAGTTTTTGATAGTGTCCTTTGTCCCTGTCTACCATTCCTCTCCAAGTTTATAAACTTTTATTTTCTTCTTTTTTTTTTTTTAATTTTTGGCACCTTGTTCTGTCCTCTAAATTTACCCATGGAGTGGAAATGCATTTGTGCATGAGTGATAGGAAGCTTTATGTGTGAAATACCAAACGTTGTTTTCTAAAATGCTGGCAATAAACACTTAACACATTTTTTTAACTACCTCTTCCCTTCTCCCTATAGAGCTGATGGAGGTGTCAGTAATAATAGTTTTGTCATGCAGATGACATCAGATTTAATTAATAAGAAAATAGAAAAACCTGCAAACGTGGACATGTCTAGTCTTGGTGCAGCTTTTCTAGCAGGCCTTGCTTCAGGTACGTAGATATTAAGAAGGCTATTTTTTCCCCTTTATAATGCATGTTGTAAATACAATAGAAAAGAGATCAGACAGAAAAAGGGGCATAACTTCAAATAATTGTAAACTCCCTCAAAGGATTACTTTAGCCATTTTTGTGGGAATCTAAGGTATAGTTTTAATGTTTCTCTGTAGAGTACAATTAGAAGGATGTATTGCTAGAGAAGAGTGAATCCTGTCTTAGCTGCCTGCTCTTCCTTGGCTCAGGCACTCTATGGCCATTCCCATACTGGTGCTGCCTGGGTGGTGCTGGCTGGGGATGGACCACGTTGCCAAGGAGCCCCCGTGCTCACCAGCAGCACTGTCACTGCCACTGAAGCTGTGTCCTGTGCTCTGTGAACACAGCCTTTATCCTTTGAGGCTTTCACAGGAATGGAAGTACAAAATAAATTATTAACAGGAAAAAACAGCTCTACTCACACAGAATTGTTTCATATTGTTAACCAGACTGAAACCTACAAACTGTTCATGGTTTTGCTTAATATGCACCTAAAAACCATATTTTTGTTGAAGTGATCTGATATGTAAATAACACAAATGAAGGTAAAAACTATGTGCTTGGGTAAGACTTATTCAGCAATTAAAAGTGCAAGAAAGTTGAGACCCTTGAGAGACAAGAATGATTTAATAACATAAATCAATAGGAATCTGTAACACCAGCTGTTTTTTGCCATTTATAATATTTTTTAGACAATAGGAAAGCAGCTAAGTCTTGGTTTCTGTGACCCTTCTTAGTTGAGAAGGACCTGCAACCAAAAGCACTTTGTGGATGAGACCTAAGGGAACCTCAGTGTTCAAGAGCTGTTCCTTGGAAGCCATCCCAGTTAAGCAGATGCGCTGTTGTCAGGATTCCAAACAAGTGGATCCTATTGGAAAGGATTTTCACAATATCAAAAATATGCTTCCCTCTGAGAAAGTTGTTGGTAGAATAAAGAAAAGCTGTCATTATTTCTTACTGTGTTTCTGCTTTGGATCTCTTGTAAATAGATTATAACAACTCAAAAATAACATATTTGCAGCTGGAGAATGAATTTTCTGTTTATAGGATTTTGGACAGACAAAAAACAACTAAAGAAGCTAAGACGAATAGAAGCAGTGTTTGAGCCCCAAAAGGATTCAGAGGAATACAGACCTGCAATGGATGTATGGCTGCAAGCAATGAAACACTCACCACACTGGTAGAAATTGGAATTTTAATTTTTGAAGAATTAAGACGGTTTAATTCATATTTTATAACATCTTGACATTACCAGGACTGTAAAAAAAACATAACTAAAATTTGTGATGGCGTATTATAAGTTGTGTGGTATTTCAGTTACCCCCCTGCTGCTGGATTACTTATCATACTGTAATGAACCTTCCCATCATCCCTGTGGCAGCTGTGGTCCAGCTGCAGCATTTGTGTCCCTTCAGTGACCTCCTCTGGGTGGCCCAGCTGCTCAAATCCTACCATGTACAAATCCTACTACATGCACATGGGCTGTTTTCACTGTGGTGGGTTTTCTACTGAGCAGCTTGCCTCCCTTCGGATCTTAAAAATCTTGGCTGTGTTAATCAGCGAGGAAGGGTAAAAGGCACATTTACTCCCCCAGGCATTGCTAGGAAACAAAATGATTGTTGGGGCTGGGTTGTGAGGAATTCAGTTTGTGTACCAAGACATGGTCTTGGCAGTAGCCTATTACCACCATTTGGTTGACACTAGCGCTGTGATCACATTATTTGGGCACGAGATCAAGAAGAAATGCAAAAGCAAATTGGCTTTCAGCACTCCATTAGAAAAATCCAGGATTTTTGTAGTGGATACTTTGTAGGTAGCTTGTAGCTAAATTTTTAAAAATTTTATTAAGACCAAAAGTAAACTTATCTGGAGTGGCCAGCACAGATACATTAAAACTAGTTCCAGGTATGCTGTCTAACTTGTAAAACTCTGCACTGTTAGTATCTTCAAGGCCATTTTGAAATCCTATTATTATTAGCTAAAATGGAGTAAGAAGTCTATTTTTAAAGCTATAAATTACTTTTGTATTTTTTAAACAAATAAAATATAATTAAAGAAATGTGTAGTTAATTATTCTTATATTTTTGCTTATTTCTAATATTAAATTATTGTAATTTTCTCAGGATTATGTGTAAATCAACTTCTGAAATGTAAAATGATTGAACATTTTAATTTCAGAATAATACCAAGTTCAAGCTGTGGGTGATTTGTATTCCACAGACACTGGAGATAAGAAATGTTTATAGATTCAACATCATTGAAAGAGGGCAGAAGAACTGTAATTCATTTTCTTGTGCTGATACACAGAAGGTCAAATCATACAGCATTTCCTCAGTTTCCTTCACTCAAGTACCCTGAGTTGGAGCATCTCCTCTAGCTGTGTTCAGATTCCATCTCATTTACTTGTCAGCCCTAGCTTAATGTGCCATTTTTCTTGTTCTTCTGTTATATTCTGCCCTTCAACCTGTGCTACAGCTTCGCAATTTTCTTTTCTCTCAGTATCTTTCCAATTCTCCTTAACCTTCTTTAATGTGAATCCTTGAATGAGGTGCAGAAGCAAGTGTGTCTGCTGATTTCTAGCAATATGCCAGGCTGTAGTGCCAAGACTCCAATATAAAGTCCCTGTGAGATTCCCTTCACTCCTCCTCCTGCTGTAAGGTAAGATTCTGCAGTTAAGGGGTGTGTGAAACAATTGCTTTGGTTCAACACCTGTATTCAGCTTGGGATTTTCCTCTGTCATCACAAAATCACTGCTAAAGAAAATGCTCAGTTGCAAGAAGGTTCTCTCTCCAAGGCCAAGCAGAAAGGCTTTAAATCTGGCGCTCTGGGCAGAAGTTTGTGCCTCAGTCGCTGGTATTCTACACTTTGTTCTCACTGAGGGAGTTTAGTTTCATCAACATCTGCCTGGGCATAATGTCCACCTATTGCCCTTTTCTTGAAGGCTTCTTGGCTTAGGTTCTCTTGATAGCCTGGAGGTTTTGCTGGGCTGAGCAGGCAGTGTTGCAGTGCTCCCAGAGAGAGCTCTACCAGGAGTTGAACCTCATTCTGTTCAAATCACTCTGCTGAGGGCAACTCTGCACCATGTGCCTGATACTGCACCTTTATGTGGTGGTGGTTTTCACCCTGGCAATGGCACAGCCAGAGAGAAAGATACCCAAGACATGATATAGTCCTCTTGCCCCAGGGGGTGTCCTAGAGGACACACTCTGCATAACCATTTTACCACTGTCACTGTTTAATTTGAAGCAGGAAATTAAGTTGTTTTCCTTTCACTAGCCTCAAATCTACAGGAGAGAAACTTCACTACAAATTAGGAATGCAAAAAGGCCTTGGTATATTTACCAGCTGAACCTTTCAAATGGCCTGCAGAGTTGTGAGTTCTGTTGTGGAGAGGTTCAAAATAGGGAGTAAGGCTCTGAAACAAAGAGAGAGAGGTGTCTGAAAGTCTCCCAGGATGAAGCAACCTTTGGAGATCAGAGCATTTACCATAGCTTGTGACATGAAGTTCCCCAAAGATTGAGCAGACTAACTGACATTTTGTTAGAAATTTTGTTACTGATCAAAGCCTCTTTTGCTTATCTTTTACAAGAAAAAATGATTTTATCTTCTCAGGAAATCCTTAATATGATGATGTCTAAAACTGATACCTGTTAATTGAAAATGGATTTAAAATAAGCTTTAGATATGTTTCTACAAGTGCCATGCTGTCTCAATTTTTGTTACATGGAAGGGTATTAAAACCATTTTAGAACCTCACACATACTAACTTTAATTTTAAAAATGACAGCTTTTACTGCTGTCTTTTTTTTTTAACTTGTATTTATTTTTTTGTCTCAAAGTTGTTTTCATCAGTTTGCAAAGTATATGCAATTTTACATTTTCTATCAGCTGAGTTTGATAGTAAAGGTAGCAATACAAAATTACTAAGAGTAATTAGTTTGTAGTTTTGTCGCTTTGAGATATTCCGTTGAGATTTAATGTTGTACTTGGGATTGGAGAGTAATGCAGCTCAGCAGCATGTGAAGACTGGCAATTCAGTTGAGATGTGTTAATGATCTCTGTGCATTCTGCCTTCACAGATCACACCGTGCTGATCGTAGATTACGTCATATCAGCTTGGCACTTGTATCATTCATATCATACAGCCCTATTAAATATGTAGGGACTCTGTGGCATGAAAAATAATGCCTCATAATAATCCCTCTGTTGTTGGAGGAATCTTGCTCCTATTGGATTAATTGTTTCATATCAAGAGAAAGGGCAGATGAAAAAGTCAGCTTTGTGTAAAATCTTACTGTAATGAACTTGACCAAGATTTTTGATTACTGTTTTCTTTTAAGCAGTATTTCTTCTCTACTCTAACAGTTAATTTTATGTAAAATTAATTCACTTCCTCTCATTTGTTTTTAACAAGAGTATTTAGACTTGCTTTCTTGTCAGGAGAAAGTAAAAAAAAAGGCAAAATACTGAGTTGCTGAAAGCCTGCTACCTTCTACTGGCATCATCTCTGTAGCAAAATACTTCAACTAGTCCCACTATTTCCAGGATCAGGGCACAGCACAAGCGACTCACCAGTTGAAGAGAAGCCTTGTGGAAAGAGGTAAGAGCCATTTCCTGCCAGCCAGGGTTGTTCCTGGTCTGAGCCAAAGAGTGCAAAGAGGTGTGACAGTCCTGCAGGTGGGTCAGGGAATATGGCAGTGCTCTGATCCAGAAGTTGGGCAGTGTGTTAGTTTGAGGCTTTATGGGGAATCACAGCAGGTTTAGCAGGAGAAGAGGGGTGCTGGTGGAGGGAGAGCCTGTTTTGAGTTCATGTTTGTGCAGGTTATCACAGCAAGAGCTGGGGGCTGGCAGGAAAGCAGTAAAACTAGCAAATATTGGAAAATGGTGTGTTTTGAAAGGAGAAAGAGGAGGCATCTAGGAGGGATTTGACTGGCCAGGGGGACCAAGGTGGTGTTCTAAGGCGGGGACACCAGGCAGGTTCTGGAGGGAGACACGAGAGCCTCCTGCAGGACAGGCATAGCTGCTCAACCCACACCTTAGCACGTCTAAAAAACCCAATTCTACGGTTTTTTTCAATGCAGCCTTCATTCTGGGGTAAAATTTGAGATTTGTGAAAGTTCTGCAAGATTGTGTACTGGTTTAGAATGTTACATCAGCAGCATACTTACACTCATGCAAATTGGTCATTGTTTCACCACTTTCAAACTCAATTGTATGTGTGTGTATATATATGTGTGTGTGTGTGTGTATATATATATATGTATGTATATATAGTTAGTCTGCAATTTACTGTTGAAAGCAAATGCAAACTACAACAGTGACCTTCCTTCTTTCTCTCCTTGGGAGTTAAAATGGCTACTTTTCATGTTTATAATCAGTTCCGGTATCCAGCTCATCAGTGTTTCTTGCAAAGTAAATAAACTAATGAACCAAAAAGAGATCCATGAAGCCCAAGTGTCTTTATTGAGGCTGGGTTCATGTATTTGTTTAACTAACCAATAATAGTACAGTAACAGCCAACCTGGCTGCGCCTCGTTTGCTTCCTTTTTTAAGGTAGTGTGTGCCTTCTGCACTTCTCTCAGGGCATGTGTCATCTTCGTGGTTGTGGCTGTACCTGTTAGAGGGGGCTCCAAGAGAATACACAATTGTTTGCATATTTCTGTTGCTTTTGTGAATGTATCTTGCATAACACTGCCAATATTGATAAAAAGTCTTGTTATATGTCATGGAAGTGTTTTATAGAAGATGAAAAGAAAGTAAAACCACAGCCTGCAAATTCCTAGGCACATGCAAGATTTTCAGTTATAAAGTGCCCCACTGAAGCAAATATAAAGGTTTTGTTTGTTAGTATTTTCCTTAGACTGATATTTAGGTACTCAATTTTATAGGCTGAACACCTATTTTCTTAATCTTCCTTCTCTTTTTAGTGGATGGGATCAAAAATATGTCTTTCTGGAGCATTTAATGTTGTCTGTAACACAAGAAAAACAAAAGTTTACCATGTTTGATCTAGTATATGTATGATCTGCAGGGATCTAAAGCACATAGATGGTGTTTGTGTCCCCATAGATATTGTTTTGCTCAGCTTGCTCAGTCGCGTTAAGCTGAATTTGTGATGGGCAAAATGGGTAACTGCATGCCTTGGATGTGTGCCTGGCTGCACCGAGAAAGACTTCACAAATGTTGCAGCGTTCCACTTCGAATGGAACCAGTGCCGAATTTATTTTTTCGCTCCCAGGAGTGCTTTCTATTTATATGGTCTCTGTAAGGATACGTAACCCGGCTTTGTTGAAACCGCTTTTTAAAGCGGTAAGGAAATGCT
>VXBQ01012612.1:0-19319 GCA_013400175.1 Phainopepla nitens
GAGAGAAACAGAGAAACTGTTGACAAACTTGGCCCAGACTGAATTGCAAACTCCCCAGGAATGAGACAGTTCTTCATTAACAATAAGCCTGCCTGTCTCATGATTCTTCAGTGTTGAAGAAAACTACAGGAAGTAGAAAGAAAGGAAAAGTTTTCATCTCATGATGACAACTCTTCAATTTACAGACTACTGGAAATCAAGTCCTATTAAACAGAGTTCAAAAAAATATTTCCCTGGCTCTGCATCCTCATAAAACCACAAACTTCCCAAGCAGTGACAAGTGCACACATGATGAAGAATGTGACAATCTCCTCATTACCTGCAATGTTGTGACACCACCTAAACTGCCACCTTTGAAGCAGCTGATGCTGTCAGTTAGAAGTGCCTTAGACAAGGCTCTCTGTCAAATGAAGCACTTCCCACCCTGACTTCTGAGGCCCAGCTTCACACCATTCTCATTTACCTTTCTCATACAGAAATCTGCAACATAGGCTGGCCTCAGCCCCTTTAGAAACTAAGGAAAATGGATGGGAATTTAGAAATGCAGCTCTGATGCAGGCTGAGGAGATAACTCTCCACCACCTACAGAAAGAACCTACAGCAGCTGAAACCTCATCCAGCTGTCATGGGTACGCTGCTAAAGTTGGGTGAAATCCAGCCCTTGATCTCCTCCATGTGTTCTAAGCTTATCTCTAATTTTTATTATAGTGTACTGGGCTTTTTCTTTTTAACTGCCTACACTCACTCCTTAGGAAAGCAGAGGTTCAGGGCACCAAAGTATTTCCCTGGCATAAATTCACAAACAATAAACACATCCCTAGAGCCCAGGATTTGTCAGGCTTGTCTGCTTCCTATCAGAACTGAGTTAGTACATCAAGGAAAACTTCCAGTGCCTTCTTGTGCATCTATTCAAGTTCAGCCCTTAAGAAGTGGCATCTGTAAGAACCCCTGTAAGAATGTCAATTGTCCTTCAACAATTGTGTTGGGCAGTTGGGAGTTGTGTTGGTGGGAGTTCTAAAATATGAGCTGTAGATTACTGTTAAAATCCAGACATTTCTGAAGACTAATGCTTATAACTTAGTGTCAGAAGTGACAAACAGCAGCAGAAAGAAGCTTTATCAAAATGGATTCCACTTTTCTGCCTGATAAGAGTCTTTTCATTATTTACTAAACATAGATACTTATTGCAACTCCTCCTGAAATCAAGAAGTATATTTACCTGAAGGCATCTAAACATGGCAGAAGACAAGACCTGTTCCTGTTTGTAACACAGTATGAAAGCACAAACAAAACATGTGATTTAAGGATTTCCCTCAAGGGAAAGAAGAAACCAGTAAGTATGCATTTAAACCTATTACCAGAAAATCTGGCCAGGAAAAATCAAACTCAACAAGACATGAGTGCTCAGAGCATCACAGCTTACCCTGAACTCTAGTCTTTAATACAAGTGCACTAAATAGTAGTTCTTTTCAATTCTATTCCCATTAATACAGCTAGCAAATCAATTTGTCTCAAAAAAGCTACATGTGCTGTGGAAAAGTACCAAAGCCAAGCCAACACTCCTTTTCCTTTTTAGAAATTACAATAAAATATGTTTCAGGTGAGATTAATAGGAGTAGCAAACCAATTTTTCTTAGTACTGATGCTGTCTACTTCATAAAGACACTTTATTGTATTCATGTTAGTGTGTTCCTTGGAACTCACACAATGTGCTTTCATAAGATTATTGTTTTTATCTCACTTCTACACTCAGGAACAACTAAAGCAAAAAAAAGTTAATTTCATTGACATTGATAAGTATCAGTAGCTGACTCTGGAAAGATTAATTCCATAGAGTTCTGCCAAACCCCAGATGATTCACCATGCCAGGCAAAATGAAGAGAAGTTGCTAAGATGCATGCATCTCAGTTGATTCTAAATATTCTATAAATAGGAAAATCTGTGTGTCTGTAGGGACAAAACCTGCATGGTGAAATGATTCATATTAGATAAATGACAAATTCTGAACATTTGTGTCTGCAGTAGATATTTAGCATTGATTTGCACCCATGCATGCAGGGCACACTATCTGCCCTTAAGTTACCTGGTCAGTAAAGCTTCTAGAAGATCATCAGGAAGTGGCAACTTAAAGGACTTGAAAATAGTCCTGCAGGTCTCATAAGGCAACAATCCACACCTGCACATCAGCAAGAGAGGGGTAGAAATATACATTATGTACTTTCCAGGTTTACTTCAAGTGAATGTTTCTATGCATAGGAAAACACAAGAGGAGTATCAGGATAGAGAAAAAGGCAACAAAGTTTTATAAAATTTTGCTACTACAAAGCTGAGAAACTTGAAGGTCACATTGTAGCCTTTCTCATACTGAGATCCTCAGCGATTCTCTGTGATTCTTTATCTCTGACATCAGAGGACAAAAAGGGCAAATGAGTCACATAAAGAAACCAAATTTTTTTTTTCCCCCTTAAATCATTATTTCTCCTCCTTCATTTAAAATCCTGTGTTTTGCCCATGAACTGGTATGTGATGCCATAGAATGTTCAATACAGCACCTAGAATAAAAAGTCTACATGCAAAATGAAAAACAGACAAAAAAAGCTGTCCTCTTCTTGTCTATTGTCAAGTGGTGAGGGAAGCTTAACATTACACATAATATTCTTTGGCCACAATATACCATTTGCTCAGCAACAAACACAAAGTGAGTGGGTTTACAAGAAGAGCTTCTCAAATAACAGCTTGGGATAAAGAGACGAAACTTACTTTTCTCGGTCGCTGTACAAAAACACTGCAATCAGTTGTTCAAAATTTTCAAAGGCATTTTTCTTGAGTTTGTCTTGAGCTATTGAAAGGAGGAAGAGCAGGTCTATTTGACTGTCATCTCTCATGCCATAGCGACGCCCAAGAGTCATAATTTCATGTTCTGAAAATCCTCCACCAGCGACACTGACTATCCAATTTCTGGCCACAAAAACAACAGCCTACATTAGTTTTAAGTAAATAAATTAAAACCAGTTAATACTCACTGATTTTGGGGGAAGATGTTCAAATTTCCTCAGTAGTTGTCTATACATACAAAAATACATCCTAACCACGACTGAAGTGTTTTACCAGAGATGCCCTACAGAGAATTACAACAAATCAAAAGGTCCCCTGGCAGGAATGTAAGACAGGAGGCAGCAGCAAGAGCAGCTTACACTTGGATGCTGTAAGTGGAAAATCAGAGCTCATGCAGGGATAAGCCTGGGATGTGCTCTCCCAAGGCTGTGTGTGCTGCTCAGACAAATCAGCCCAGCCCAAGGAAGACATTTTCCTGAGATCCATCTGATGGGACAGTGTCAGCTCCCTCAGCTGTTACAAGGCCTCTTGTAACTACACTGCTCTATGATCCCAAACATCTGCCTCTGCTGCACTCATATTCAACCAGGCTTTTTAACAAGCAAGCATCAGCATAGGCCTATGTGTCTCAGTCAAAATTAGATTAATTATATATAATACTTCTGGATAAACTGCACTAGGAATAAACTTCACCATAATTGCTGGTGCAATTAGTGCTGTACCTTGTGATACCCAAGAGGACACTGAATCACTGTGATTAAACACCAATCCTTGAAAACAAATGGAAGAAATTAGTAGTGATACACAAAGTTCTGAAACAAGACCTAAATGGCTGCCTGGAGAATACTTGAATTGTTGAATTAATCTGATGAGGGATCTCTTTAATATCCACATGTGAACTGAAAGGAGAGAAACTTAGGACCCTTCCAAATTTGCCAGCTTTTAACAAGAAACATAGTTCTTCACTTGCTTCCTCCCAGAGGCTTGTGTGGTCCTGTTGAAATGAAAGGATCACTTCATGTAATATGATTGCACTTAAACAACTATTAAAGAAAGGTTAAATACTGTAGAGCGTCCACTTTGATTCAATTGCTTCTTTTTTCATATTAAATAAATCAGAATGATCTTTTATTTGCAATGGGAGGAAATAAATAGAAGGAAGTGACAAGTTGTTGACAGGAGCAAACCTTATTTGAGATTACACAAACTTAATGACCAAGACCTGGTCCATCTACTAATATTATCATTATCTTGTCAGTATTATTTCTCCGCTTATTGGATATTATTATTTACATTGGAGCAGCATTCAGACATCCAGTCAAAGCTGGAGCCTCTTTCCTGCAGCCTGCAATAAACTCCACTGCACACACAAAGAGGACAATGCTGCCTGATAAGCCTGGCACTCCAGGGCTTGGGCAGGCAGAGCTGGGAGCTGTAGATAACATCAGCCACAGGAATATTTCCACAGATTTGATTTCCATACATGGCAGAGATTTTTCCAGTGTCAGGATTTTAGAAGTCTTTTATTTTCTCGATCCAGTCAGTGACAATCAAATCACCAAAACCTGCAGATAAAATTATTTCACTTGGGAATTAAGGAATATTTTAGTGATTGTGAGGGACTAATGAGTTAGACCCAAGACTCACAAACAGAATGACATCTAAACTCTCCCTGACAAAAAAAAAAAAACAAGCTTCAGTAATTGTTCCCACAGCTTAGCTATCTCTTGTTTTATTTCTTGTTGTTGTTGCTGTTGTAGAAGAAAAAGACAGATTGCAATCTGAATTTATTACAGAAAGAAGAAGCATAATTAACTGCTCAAGAGAGCTGCTTCTCAAGCTGAATTGAAGATAGGCATCTTTGTTAGACCCACATGGCTCTTTGTCTCTAACAGCAAACAGTCTTGCCAGTAGTGAGAAAAAACAGACTGGGTAGGGCTTTGTGATGCACAGGCATCTAAGTTTTAGTTATTTTTTTTATTCTCTTTTTAACAAAGCTTTCAATAGTTCTAATGATAGCTTAGGGGATAGCTTCAGTGTACATCACACATTTATTTCCTGCATGAAGTACTGAAGATTTGCGTTCTGAAAGCAGTTAAAGTAAATTGTGTAATGACAATTCTCTTCACTAGATCATACTTACAGATGCAGTTTCACATGCAGATTATAAAAAATTACATAGGAAGAAAGGAAGAAATCTGCACAGCCAAATTCAGAACACAGTAAAGTCTCAGTTGTATTTCAGATAAGGAAAGAGGACTATCATTGAAGCTGTCATACAGATGATTGCTTGTACTAAAAGTAATCATTTGTTGTTAGTTATAGCCATCAAATGTCATGGCAGATTAAAAATAAACAGAGATGTACATAATAGAAAACTGAAAGAAAAAAATATTCTATTCACATAAAAGTATCTTGGAATTTTCATAGATGCGAAGGAGTGCTCTTGTTTTTTACATTAAAAATGCTTCTTTCATTCTAAAATAAGATACACAGATAATAATAANTGCTATCACTATAGAGCACAAATGTTCCAGGTTCCTTAGAGGCAAATTCTTCCTGTGGCAGTGTGAGCAGCCCTGTCAGACCCAGGCCTTCCCCCATCGCAGGGACCGGGACCATTCAAGGGTGTTGAGACTGGCCCAGGTGAGCACTGAGGCCCAGAAAACCCTGATTATTTGGGTTCCCCAGATTTCCTGCTCATGGAGAGGGCCCCTGCATGTTTTGTGGCTGAAACCAAGTCCCTCTATACCACATGATCTCCCTCCATGTCACAGAATAGCACCACCCTAAATTAAACAGTTGAGCTGTTCACAGCTGCATAGATTATGTCCATGATTAAATTTACACCCAACTGAACCTCTTCTGGATAAAATAAAAACCTTTCCCTGACATTTAAAAGCACAATCATCCCTTCTAAAAGTTTGCTTCCCTAATTCTATGAAATTCAGAAATGTTCCAAACCTTTGAGTTGCTCTTGGTGCGTGCACAAAGTTTTGCAGGTTATTATTCCATAATTTGAACTAAAACCATATTTTTTTTTATTTTAAATAGTTACCTTGTACATAAATTAAAAACCTTTTCCAGGCGCCAGAAACTTTCTCCCATTAAACATGAACTTTCAATTTTCTCCCTTCTTATTAAAATAATAACATCTTCCCTCTTAATGCAATTAGCAATTCAAAATCTTGCTTCTGCTGAGTAAAATATCTGAGTTCAGAAATATTTTGACCAAAAGCTGCCAAAGACTGTGGCCTCTTTTAGTTTAAATCCTACCTTTAAATCACTTATTTTTAATTTCTGAACACCAGCTTCTTTTAATTTCTCACGACTTTCAGTTTGAATTGCTGAAAGAACCTTCTGCTGATCTATTTCTCTTCTGAGATATTTCAGAAGCAATTCCTGCCTTGGTTAGCATTCCTATGGAGATGACATTCCATGCAATTTTCATCTACTTACACACCTTAGTTATTATGACAGTTCTTAGACAGTGTATTACTTCTGTGAAAACCAAATGCTTCTAAGTGAAGTTTTCTCCTCTGTTCCACATCATTAACCTTACCAGTACTGTGTCCAACACAGTTCATACACTCAAGTATTCTGGCTGTGGGATAAACTGAAATCAGCTCGTATGTGAACATGATTTCCTCTTTCAAGTATCTCTGCATCTGCCCATTGCCATATCTGGATCATTGCCAGAATCCAGATTTCTGCTCTCTTTATCTATGATTAAATTACTATCCAAGTATTAATTATTGTTCTCACTAGTGCTTTCCAATCTCTTTAAAACATGCTTAGCACTGCCTTCTATTATTTCAATGCACCTTAATTCTGTAAAGACTGTCTTCTTTACCAGTGATTCAAAACCCAAACATCTTTTTCAGGAGGCAACTTGAACATTCCTACTTGAATTTCAAAACTACTGTTTGACTCTCAGGATGGCCTTTTCTTTGTCTTTCAGCATATACATGACTGCTGACTTGTGCCCTTCTTCACATCACTCTGTGTCAGCTCCCTAAAAAGTAGACAGATTTCTGTTGTGCTTTTCAGCTTACTTGAAACTATTACTTTTTTTGGCTTTTTGTTTGTTTGTTTTTTGTTTGTTTGGTGTTTGTTTTTGTTTAGTTGGTTGTTTTGTTGTTGTTGTTGTTGTTTTGGGGTTTTGTTTGTTTGGTTGGTTGGTTTTGTTTTCCTCTGGAGCATGGATTTACTTTCTTTTTCACACATAATCTCCAAATAAATGCAAAACAAATCCATGCCACTTGTCAGCTACTGGGCAGAAAGCATCAAAACCCAGTCATGCTTTACAGATTTTGGAGGAATGTGCCTTTATCAAACATTAAAACCCCAAACCCATGGTCTTACCTGAAAGTGTCATACCCAATCACATTGGTATGCTCAGGGTCAGTAGTATCAAATGTCTTTCTGATTTCTTTGCCACGAGATTCAGTCATGCTCTTCAGTTTGTTGAGGACAACACAAATATCAGCCATGGGGAACTTAAAAGAGGAAAGTAAGACCTAGATTATAAAGACCTGAAGGGAAGGATGCCATCCAGAGGCACCTGTCCAGGCTGGAAAAACGGGCCCATGGGAATATCAGTAAGACTATCAAGAATATAGACAATTAAACAAAAATCATCAGGTCATGCATTCTCAGAAAGTTTACTGCAGCTACATAAAAGAACAACCACTTTTGCTTGAAACACTGAATTTTTAAAGCAGAAGTGAAAACATTTAAAGTATAGTTCTAATAACTTGGTCCTCATTTTTTGTTGGTGCACCTCACTGAACTATCAAGTCATAAATTTCACCATGATAAAGCTAATTTTTCACCATTGGCTCCAGTGAAATGTTCCAACAAATAGTCTCATTCATTTTGGACTACATTATCTTACATACTCAGAAATAGCACACTGGAAATTTTTAGGAACCAATTTTACCTGTTGTGTATAAAAAGGCTTAAACAAACTCACATATTTGTCCTAAATAGACTGTTAAAATAAATTCAGACTCAGATTAAACAGAACTGAAGCACTAAGGTTTTCAATCTATATTCAGATTGTTGTGTTAGTGCTCTACCAAAGATTTATTCACTAGACTCATTTTTAATATAAAACACAGAAGTATTTAGTCATCAAATTGGGGGTGACTTCAAGTATGATTACCTGCTATGTCCTTATGCCTGTCATGCTCTATCTAGCTTAAAAAGCACAATGAACTGCCTGAAAATACTTTTCTCCCATCTCTTCCAATAACAGTCATTTGAAATTTGGTGTGACTGGTATTAAAGACTAGGACATAAAAATCGGGCCTCAGTCCCAACTCTGCTGAAGTGTGTCTACAGCTCTGTAACTGCTCAAAGTGATCTAGAAAAGGGTGTTTGAAGTCTCTATGGCACTGCCAGAGCAGTACACACTGATCCAAGTTTAATCACTATGTCAGCTCTGGCAGGTTTTTCTCAGAACTGCGGAAGACAATTTCTGGCTGTGCCAAAAGCCCAGGTGCAGCCCTGGCAGGCAGTGCCCTGCAAGGCAGTGGCTTGGAGCAGCTGGACCAGCAACCAAGGAGTTTTAGAAGGAGCAGCTTTTCCAGGCCCCTCTCCAAGATGTTACTGTTTGGGGCACACAGCCTTCTGCTGATCAAGCAAGGAACAGGGAGAAAAGACTGAGCAGAAGGATTCAGTGAGCAGAGTATTTCAGGACGGACAGTGTTCTGAATATTTTAAAGCCTGTCTTCTCTACATTATCAAAACAGCTATTTTTACATCTTTTTTTCTTAAACTGCATATTCCAAACACCTACATTGAGTACCTGAGCAGCATGTCAATAATTTCACCAGCCTTCCCCCTTCTCGTGTAACTCCTGGCATGTTTCTAGTCACAGTCTAATTTGGTTTGATTGTCCTGCTTAACTCAGAGATTATTATACTGAATTCAATGGAAGTAAAATCCTTTTCCATGCTTGTGTTGCAGCACACAGCAAAGTTAGAACAACTGATACAGTTCAGAGATGCTGAATTCCCTTCCAGTCATGCCTTGTTTGAAACAGTCCTCCCCAAACCTGGATAACACCAGTAGGACTGTGCACTTCAGACCTGTTCTGTTTCACGAGCAAATCTACATTTCCAAATAAATATTTTTCCCCTCAAATTGAAAAAGAAACCAGAAGTGCTGAAAAGTTTTGAACCAGGTCCTTGAAGTTACTTTCAGTAAAGACAAGACTCTGATTTTTCTCTCCCTTTAATGTAAAAACAATACAAGAAGTAGAATTTTTAATCAGAAAAAACTTTCCAACCTTTCCACTTGTTAGATGGCATCAAACAAATTTTCAATATTCACTTGCACTGTGATTACCAATCAAAATTTCATCTAAATCACCATATGCCTATAGAACTGTGGTCAAAATGGCAATTTCCATGAAAAAACATTCCATACAAATTTCTTTCACCAGTTTTCAGAAAGCATACTGATGTGTTCTGTGGGAAGGAAGTCTCTTGTCTATTCAGAAAGAAAATTATTTGATTTCTAATTTTAGAAACAACTAACAAATAGCCATCTTTATATTGTTTCCCCTTTTTCCAAACAATCTTCCAGCTCTGACCTTCTCTAGTAATTGCTGAAGTTGTGATTTGAGTATGTGATCCCCTGAAGAACTGAGGCAAACTTCTGGAGCTCTAGTCAAAGGATGTGAGTGAAGCATCTATCTCTGGGAGAATCAACCTTTCTTCCTACCAGCTGCATTTAAACCTTAATTGTGCAAAGAATGTTTCAAAATTCACTTACAGGATGTATTTTCAATGTTGTCTCTTCCCATTTTGCAGATTTTATTTTGATATTATACAATCATTCAGTCTAGAGAATTAAAATCTCATCCATTTGATTCAGGACAATCAATGCAACATTCCAGAGAATGTTTACAATCTGCAGATCTGCATTTTAGAGAAAAGGTTTGGTTTTGATTCTACCAGAAGGAGAAACCATCCAGCAGGAAGGAGACACACTGGATTGTATTTTTGAGGCTTCAGCTTTGTATTTTACTGCTTTAAGCATTTAGCAGCCTTAGCATTTTACATCCACAAGCATTTTGCAGATCTTCCTCATTGTTCCAGGGAAGGCAGATGGTGCTAATCCACATTAATTTACAAAAATTGCACCATTCTGCTAAACTATAAAGCAGCAGAGGCACCCCAGCTCTCAATTTATTGTTGCTTTCCCCTCTGAAGGCAACAAGAAAAGACAGTAAAACTCAATAAACACTGTAAGCTTGAATTATTGACTGTGAGATGAATTTCTAATATTACAAGGGAAATGTTTTCACAGAAAAATGTGAAATTGAATTTCGTAGAAAATGAACCAAAAAAATCAAATCAGGACATCAAATAGCCTCATCACTAAGACTAAATTGGATGTGTCCACATCTTGAGTACTGAACACTCTCCCAGTCTCCACAACCCACAATTACTTTGCAAGGACAGAGTAAAAAGGGTGAGACTCCTAGCTGCACTGGATTAGGATGAGGGGGAAGAATGTCTTAGATTTACAAAATTACAAAGGTGGTGAACAAGGTGAATGAGATCTTCCCCAAACATCAGAACTGGCCTTAAAACTAGTGGGAGGTTGGTTTAAAACAGATAAAAGATACTTTTTAATCAGAGATTTGCTTCTCATAGCAGGCAGTGAACTTTTCAACCAACTGCCAGAGACAGTTGTGGAAGCTGACAGTATCTGTAGACTCAGGAAGGGTTAGATCAACTTAGGGACAAGAGGTTCATGAACAGCCTCAAGAAGGAATAGGCAGGAATATCCCTTGTCACAACCCCTAATGCAGATGGAGTGGATTCTGAGAAAGGAAAAAGGAAAGGACAGTAAGAGTGGCCAGACTTGCATGCACTCCCAGCTGGCATCTCCTAAATCCATTGCTAGACAGAGAGCACTGGGCTGTGAGGAAACAGTATAAATAATTCTGAAAAATATAAGTCATATGTACAAACATACCACAGACCTGAGAGATAACAGAAATTAACAAGAGCCTGCTTCACCTCATTTGCATTCTTCTCCATGTAGTTGAATGTGTATTCATCAGCATCCACCAAAAGAAAGTTGTGACCATGGAAACAAACTCTGGCTCCAACAAACAGATCCTGAGCCTTGTAGTATTCAGATGGCTCACTCTTAAAGAGTTCCTGCCCAGGCTTCTTAATGCGACCTCTTTCCAGGAACTTCCCACCAGCTATCCCTTTGGGAATAGAAATAAAAATAATTAATTATGCCTTCACTTGGAAAAAAAAGACACACACACACAAAAAACCTCCAAGCCATCAACAAAAAGACACCCCAAACCAGATTACTGGTATTTAAATACCACATTTTGGGGTCCAGTTTCCTGTCTCAAAACACTCTCTTCCCCTCCCTCTCACTCCCCTCCCTCTCACTGTCTCTGCCAGTGTCCACAGCAACAGTGACATTGTGCACATTGTGTGACATGTCTCATTTGAATGCCTGCCAAACACCTTCCCTGCTTTGCTTTTCTTTAAAGCAGGACAGAAATGTGCCTCTTCAAATCGTTCCCATAACCCTGTTGCCAGCCTTGGAACTGGCCCCTGAGAAACCTAAGATCCAAACACTAAGATGGAGGCAATTATCCTTAAACTGCTAAAAGCAGGAAAAGGAAAATAAAAATCACAACTTAAGAGAGTGCTGTCCTATGAAGACTGTGAATTCTGCTGCACTGTTAATTCTAACTTCTTTTAAAGGGCTTTTGAAATTTTTTTAAAATATAGGAGTGACATGATACTGTCTTCCACACATTTTTCTGCCAATGCAATTTAATTGTGATCTGGTCTTTGCTTTACATGGTTACATGGTTCCTTTTCACAGTATAATGATTTCATTTGTGTCGCTAGAAACTGCACAGGGTACTCAAGGGTGGGTAAGATGCTAAAAGGAACATTTCACTCTCCTCTGTTAACTTCTGGTGTACCACAGGACTGCACTGCATGTCCCAAGCCTTCTGGAAAGCCTTCTGTCAAGTGTTTAGTTTCACTGGGATATGTGCCCTACAACAACTCTGGGGTTTGCTTCCTGTTGATATTTCAGCTTCCCAGCCAAAAGCCAAAAGCTTACTTTAGTAACATTTAATGGTGCCCTAATATCAGGTACTGATGCAAGTCCAATAAAAGGCTGATGAACAGTGTAATCAAATTCCTTTTATAGTCAAAATTATAAATGAATGTGAAACCCAAACTACTTATTAAGCCAGAGTTTGGAGCAAATGTCTGTCTTAACTGCTTTATTAGCACCATAAAAGACAAAAAACCCCTTCACTATGGTAATCATCAGACCTTAGTTGAATCAAAAAACAATTCAAATCATTAATGTGACTCTAATGTTAACACATTCCTTTTCACTCAGCTATAAAAACAAATAAGAAATTTTTAGGTTATATAATCCTGGCAATTGTTTTTAATATTTAATATGTCTCTGTAAGATTGGAAATTCTCTCTTGCCTCACTGTTTCCCTGCTATTGTGCACTTGTATGGGTAACCTACTTCTGTCCCATAATAGTTTTTTAAATGTTACAGGTTAATACATTACAAGTGGTAAAAAGAAAAATAACTGAAAATATCTCATTAAGTTAGAGATTTTACACTGAAACCTGATAAGGAGTTTTGATGGAAATCTACAAAAGCCAGGCTCAAAGCACAAAATAAACACCACCACGAAAGACCCTCTTCCATTAGGATCAGCTCAGAGTTTGCAGGTGTTTGTACAGCTGTTGGCTGGGTCTTACACTGAGTAAAAAAGGGGTTGTGATCTTCTTCATGGGGAGCCAAAGTTCTCCTGCTTTGATCCCCATCTCAAGAAGTGCTTTAAGATGTCCAGCCCTGTGAATTTCATAGAGTTTCAGTGTTACTAATATTAGAGTGAAGTACTTCACTGAAATCTTCAGGTTGCTGAACCGAGAAAATGAAGAGCAACTTATTACTTCCATTTTAGGATTGGGATTTGAAGCATTACTTGCCAATTTGTACCAGTTCATGTAAACAAAAAAGTAAAATTAGCCCTCTGAACCTGTGCACAAAAGGGATGGCCAGGTTGTTATCTTGGATACCTCATTCCTTTTCCTTAGCTGCTATTACCTGACCTCTACAAAGCCTTCTCAACATTGAAGAAATGCATTCACTTTTCCTTCAAACATGACTAAAATGAGGGAGGCATAGTGAGAGAAAAGAAGTAGAAAGAAAAGGAAGGTGGGAACTAACAAATTTGTGCAGAGCCAGGCCTCTTTCCAACTGCTGCTCTACCTCCA
This sequence comes from Phainopepla nitens, assembly GCA_013400175.1. NCBI lineage: Eukaryota > Metazoa > Chordata > Aves > Passeriformes > Bombycillidae > Phainopepla > Phainopepla nitens. The sequence continues at coordinate 13,146 of VXBQ01012612.1, forward strand.
CCACATTCCTTGCCTCTTCAATGCTGTTCTCACTAAACTCTCCAATGGCCAGTTCTCAGCCACAGCCTTCCATTTCACCTTTCTACCACCTCTAAAAGTCAGCTACTCCATCCATTTTAACAACCCAGGGAAGTTAATAGTCATCTTACAGACACATGCCTTTCACATGTGCCTTGAAGCATTTGTTACTATTAGTGGGCAAATTTGCCCATTTATTGTTTCACAATTTATTTGACCAGCACTGTTCACTGGGCTCCCAGATGAAATCCCAGCACATATTCTCATTCCAAAATAAAAGGAAGGCAGGCAGCAATCTCTGGCCTGGCACTCATGCTGCTGATGGCCTGACCAGCTGACCACATCTGCTCTGTAGTGCATGGCTTTGACTCTTCTCTGGGTGTTGTGGGATAAATCTGGAGCCCCAGGTGACATCTATTATTGCTGTGTGTTCAAGGCTCTCTGGGGCCTTGTCTAGTCGAAATGGTGCAAAGGAGAACTAGAAGTAACTGAATATGCTTGGGGTCCACAATTCAAATTGTTCCCTGGACTTCGGCTGAACAGTGCAACTGTACCTTTAGCACATTTTATGTCTCTGGACATAAAAAATGCCAAACAAACATGTCATTCAGTGGTAAAGAACTGAGCTACTCTTGAGCCTCACAGCAGCATTACATATTAAATGTATACATAAGTATGTGTGTGTGTATTTAGCTACAACAAGAGAAGTTGCATAAACATGAGGCCACTGGGTGCCAGGAAGTTGGTAAAATAGTGATAACAAGACACTGCTACCATAAAAGTGGTAAATATTGATGCTGTTGTGGAACAGGATTAACTGGGAATGCTCACTGAAGTCCTAAGCAGGTGCTCTACACCTTATCAAAACACTTCTCAGAGAATTTCTTGCATTTTAGCTTGGGTTGAGGTCTCTATTTATGCATTAATAATATAGTTGGATATAAGCAGAGATGACGTCAGAGGTTCTCTGGATTGAAAGGGCACTTCTGGATGTTAACTGCTCTGAAACTGTTGCTGAAGACGTTTAGTGGGCTTCACAGAGAGACACTAATCTCCCCAACAGTGTCCTGCTTAGCCAAAACTCCCCCATCTCCCTGAACTACAGAAAGACTTCCTGACATCCTTCCCACTACTGTGTCCTTCCATCCATGCAAAGACACTTCAGGAAAATAAAAAGATGCTTGAAAATCACAAAATTTTCATATCTTCAGCTGGAGGCAGCCTAAAACAGACAACAGAGGCCAAAAGAATTCAAACATGACAGCATTCGGTGACCATGCTCCAGCAACAGGATAAATGTGGTCAAGCAGCTGAGAAGTAACAAAGCATTTATTTGTCACTTAAACACTGTCAGTCTGGCTCTTGGAATACAGTTCAGTATTGTACACAAACACACATCCAGACTAGCACAGGGCAATCTTCCCTCTAAATGCTCAGCACTCCATGATTAATGGTAAAGTATGTTAGAAAGTGTCACAGCTGTTTGGCTTTCATGAGTTGCTTCTATACAATGGATGCTGTATAGGTTTCATAACACAATTTTGCAAAACAAAGGATTTAGTCTTTCATTCTTGATGTCTCATATTTCCTGTCCCTATTTATCATCAGTTACAATACCATTCCTGTATGTTATCCACAACAAAAGCAAATGTTTAAAGGTCAGATTTTCAAAATAAAATGCAATAAAACTTCTAAGGCATTACTCTTGCAGCTCCCAAAGGATATTGTGAAGTACTGTCATGCAATGAACAATGCAATCCCGAGTGAGGAAGATCATGAATTACTATGACATCCAGCTATGCAAGATAATGCAGCAGGCCTGCTGATGTAATTTCCATTGCATTTAAAAATCCACATCCCTGCTTCTGCTACTGCCGGGTCTGGCCACAATGCTTACTGTAAAGTCTAACCAGATGAGCAGGGGAACTGGGGCTGGTTAGAGACATTGCAACACCTTACCTGAGTTTCTCTCTGCATATTCAAAAATGGAAATGGTCTCATCCCACAGGAAGAAGGAGATAATGAATTTACGCTCCTTGTCGATAGCACTGTCCGTGATGAGTTTCGCCGCATAGCGCAGTGTGTTACTGTCCATGCCATATCTGAAAAACCAAAGGAACAGGTAAGAAATCAAAAACAGAGTGCAAGAAAAGTTATCACCCCTAAGAGATACCTTCTCCTGAATTTTGCAACATACATTAATTGTGTTATTACTGCACCAAGAAGGAAAATGGCAAAAGATTCACTACTTCGTCAAAAACCATTTTCAGCTTAAATTAACAAAGATAGAGTTGGTCAGATACAAAGGAATAATTTTCAGGGGAAAATTACTTCTCTGTCACAGGTCTGGAATTAATTTTTATTCAAGCTGAGTTGCAAATCAAGTCCCAAGTTTCTTTCTAGAAAATTTGCAAAGGAAGAACACATTTGGGTATATAGATTTTCAAACCAAATTCTGAATAGCAATTCATGCTAGGATTATCTCCCACAAATTCAGGTCCACCAGATGATATTACTAGCTAGATATTTATTAAGTGATTGTGTTTTAAATAATTTGCAGTGTATGCATACACACTATCAATACATTCCCAAGCCTTTTCTAACAGCTTCCCTCCTTTACAAAGGTTCTCCAGGTGAATCTTTAACAGGAGACTTTGCTTTTTTGGTTTGGCTTCAACACCTGCTGCCTAATAAACCATTTCATAATGGAAAGTAAAGCGTTAAAGCTTTTGTAGTGCTAGAGTGAACTGCATGAAATTCAGCAGACAAAAACAAAGTCTCAAAAAGTCAAACAAAGACAAATCTGTGCTGGTCAGCTGGATCATCCAAAATTCCTGACCAATGCCTGGACTAAGATTTCCATCAAACTCCCCCTAAAGACAGCAGAGGGAAGGAGGTAGAGGATGGAAGGGCCATAATATTTGCCTTCTCCAAAGAGAAATTTTGCAGTTTGCAGAAAATTGGACTATGATGTCACTGACCCAGGCCTCATGTACCTGTCCCTTAAAGGTCTGATGAGCTGTAAATTTGGCTGAAAAAAAAATGATGCCCCCACATAACATTTATCTCCTTCACAAAAATACACAATTTAAAAAATTGAAATTGTTTTTCACACAAAATACCTGTCTTTTATCAGGAATTGTCTGAAATCCTTATGGACAGCCTTGACAACCACACCCCTACAAGAGCTCAAAGAATCTTCTTCAGAGCCAAATCCATTATAAGGAGGAACAATTTTTTCTGGTTTTGGAGGTGGTAGAGTCTTATACTGAATTGGGGTGAAATCCACTGCAGCAAAGAGAGCAAGACATTTGTTACTGCTGTGATGAAGGCATTTTACCAAAGATTTAAACTTCCAATATGAATAGTTATTAGCCTACTTCTGTAACAGACCACTGATCAAAGTCAAACCAGGATCCCTCCTACTGTTACAGGGTAGAAAAAGACTTCTTAGAGCCAACAGCAAAATTATTTCTTCAAGGGTTTCAGGGTTTCATCTATAATCTTAAAATATTTGAAAATTATCATTAAGATACACAGGCAAAAGGAAAGACAAATACAGTTTCAAAGTGGGATAAAATAGTAAATTAAAAATTCTAAATTTATTTTTCAGTTTCATCCTTTGAAACATGATTAAGTAAATAACTGTCTTATGAGTTTCCTGCCCTGTGCTTTTGGCCAGAGGAAAAAAAAAATCATAAACAAATAAAATTGCATTCATTATTTAAAACATACATACATAAAAAGCCTTTGGTACACTAAGCAAATAACTTCAGCCCCCAGCTCACTAAATCCAGAGTTTTGGGAAGCTTTGTTTTTCCTCATTTTCCCCAGACTCAAGTCTTGTCTTGCAGTGATCAGTGGTCCTCACTATCCCAGGCACACAGCAGGAGCTGTCCTGACTCAGCAGAGGCACATCTGGTCAGGGAGCTGCACTCAATTCCCACAGAGATACCTCCCAAAAGTGCTGCTTCCCTGATCCTCATTACTCCTCTCTTGGTGAAAATCTTGTCCCATTTGGCCCCTTGTTGCACCCCTGCACTGCCCTTCTGCTGCAGGACAGCTTCCAGTGTGTTCACAGAAAACTTAACAGAGGAGCTCAGTCTGCTGCTTGAATGAAGTTAATGGAGAATGGAAAGGGTGAGAGGAAAATAAGGAACTTGCATATGGGAGAAAGCAAATGGGCAGATCTGAGAAAAATTAAAACATGAGCCACAGGAACACAGGATAACTCAGGCTGGACAGGACCTCAGGAGGTCTCCTGCTCAGCACAGGGTCAGCTCAGGCCAGAGGAATATAAGAGATAAGAGAACAGGGTATAAAAATGGATCCCATGAAATAAAGGGTTTTTTTCCTTTAAAACTTAACTTTTCTACCCAGAACTGAAGAGAGATGGATAACTGAACTTGTAGCATGGGTTTCAGTGCAAATGGAGGAGGATGACAAAACCGCTGTCGCTTGGAACACTGAACTGCTTTGTGATTAAAATGTTTTAAACATGGCAATATCAGAAGATCAAAGCATAACACTCTTAAAATCTAACTTGCCTAACAGCAGTGTGAGTTGAAAAATAAAGCAAGCATTCAGATGTCAGAGCATTTCTTTAGCCTGAAAACACAAGTTCTCCTTTAGCCTTTACCTCTCAGAAGAATATGGCCTGACTCAAAAACCTGATACTCTCACCTGAATCAGTCAAAAAGGTGTTTTGCAAAACCACACAAACATTCTTCTCCATAAAAACTACAAGTGCCCTTTCTGGGACTCATAAGCAAAAAGGCCAAGTCCAAAGAAAGATCATTCAGAAATCTTCCAAGTAATTTTCACCATGAAAGAGTGCACCAAAATCACAGACTTATAGAATCATAGAATGGCTTGGGCTGGAAGGGGCCTTAAAGATCACCTCATTCCAACCCCCCCGTCATGGGCAGGGACACCTTCCACTAGAACAGGTTGCTCAGAGCTCCATCCAGCCTGGCCTTGAACACCTCCAGGAATCACAGAATCAATTAGATCAGCTGAGATCATCAAATCCAACCAATGACCAAACACCCTCTTCTCAATGATTGAGACCATGGCACTGTTCTGTCTTTCCTTAAAAACCTGGTGGTGACTCCACTGCCTCCCTGGATAGCCTATTCCCATGTGTAATCACCCTTTCTGTGAAGAGTGTCTTCCTAATGTCCAATCTAAACCTCCCCTNAGAACCTCCTCTTAATATCTAATTTCAGCATGCTCTCTTTCAGTGTGAAGCCATTCTCCCTTGTCCTGTCACTCCAGGCACTTGTATAGTCTCTATCCATTTTTCTTGTCCAGTCTCTTCAGGTACTGGAAGGCCACATTTAGTCACCCCAAAGCCTTCTCTTCTCCAGGCTGAACTGCCCAATTCTCCAAGCCATTGCCCATAGGAGAGGTTCTCCTTCCCTCTAATCAGCTTGGTGCTTCCTCTAGACTCTCTCCAACAGGTCCATGTCCTGGGACCTCAGGGTTGGATGGAGAACTGCAGTGGGGGAAAGAAGAGTGGGGTCCCAGAAAAGTGGAGCAGAGAGGCAGAATCCTCCCCTCACCTCCTGCCCATGGTGCTTTGGATACAGCCCAGCACACCCTTGACCTCTGGGCTGAGAGGGCACATGGCCAGGGCGTGTCCAGCCCCTCATCCACCAGCACCCCCAAGTGCTTCTCGGCCTGGATACTCTGGATCTGCTCATCCCACAGCCCGCATTGATACCGGGGGTTGCTCCAGCCCAGGTGCAGCACCTTGAACTTGTTCTTATTAAACCTCACGAGATTCCCGTTAAGCTTTGTGAGATGCCTTATTTTCTAAATGCTGTTTGTGACCAAAACACCACATTTTCACAGCTCCACAGCGTGCACTTGATACAGGCAATTCCTGATACCATAAACAGGGAGCCTGTAAATGGGCATAGGCGGAGCGGGGAAGTAAACCCCGGTGCCTATAGGTGCTGAGCACCGCAGGTAGCACACAGGATTCCCCGGCGAGATTCCCGCTGGATTATCCGCTGGATTCCCACTGAATTCCCGGCTAGATTCCCGCCGGATTCCCGCTGGATTCCCGCTGGATTCCCGGCTAGATTCCCGCTGGATTCCCGCTGGATTATCCGCTGGATTCCCGCTGGATTATCCGCTGGATTCCCACTG